>JAFVLL020040296.1:5776-16328 GCA_021397915.2 Tor tambroides
CACAGCAGTTCATTTCACCTTCAAAATGCAGTAAAACTACCCACACACTTCATTAATGTCTCAAATCAACTCGTTCTAACAGAACTCTAGCAAAGGTTTATCACTCATAACACAACGACCTAAACACACTAACAACAGACAGCATTATACAATGTTTTCTTCTGTAAAATTTCTTTACCTCTCTACTGTTTATAATTGACTGCAGTATGTTACATGCTCCATGTTTACATTACACTACAAAAATATTCCCAAGTTTGCCGCTTTTGTACAGATGGTGATGAAAGACTAACACTTGTGAAGATGTTCAGCTACATGAAACTTTGATAGTATTTGATTTTTTACATTCAGAATATTTTTCTAGATGATATTACTGTAGAAATGTTGCTGATTTCTGTCTTATTGTTGTTCTGTGCTAGGGTTTGAACTGAAGTTGAAGAGTTTTGAACGCAGTATGTACACATCTGCAGACTGGCTTGTACAGTACAGGAAGATTTGGTGGTGTTTTGATGTAGTTTGTCACATGTGATCAATGAATGCATTTTGTGCCAAAGCAATGATAAATGAGCCACAGTTTAGCCCACATTAGACTGATGTTGTGCTCGCTGTGTGAAGAGTTTTGAAGAAGTGACCCAAGTATTGAGAAACGTGTCCTGGCAATTGTAAAAAAACTGCAAAATGGAAACAGTATATTCTCCTTTTCAAGAGCTCCACCTACTGTCAGTCAAATGCAGTTTCATTATGACATGCAGAAATCAGACCTTTTCTGTTGGTGTGAACAGGCCATAAGGATTTGTTGCAAATCTTGATTCTTTTGGGGTCAAACAGGACCTATGCGGCGAGATTTATGCGAGGCGTTTCACATACCAAGCTTGGCTCTTCAGCTTGCGGAGCTCCTTTGTGGCCCATGTGGCTAAGGTCTTGGTCTTGCTGGTCTTGGACCGCCGGCCTTCAGACAGCATATCATTGATCTGAGGTCGAACTTCCACCAGCTTCATCACATCTTTGCCAAAAGTTGTACACAGGTCACTTTAGGGGGAGGAAGAAAAGGGTCAACTTAATTATGTGCTAGGGTAGTAGTTTTAGCTGTTGTATCAAAACTGGGAACTGTGAAGCTGCATTGGTATATAAAATGTCAAACTTAACTAAATATTGTAATAAATAAGGTGGTTACATGGGTTAAAAACAACAATAACTTATTGTAGCAGGGCAGGTAACAATCTTAAGCACTGCCACAGCTGGGCCAGCAGAAAAACATCTTCAGTCTTGAGCCCTGAGGTTTAGTGTTGTCAAGTGTTTAAGAAGTTCTTACCCTATGAGGCCGACAGCATTGGCCACCACTCCGTCAGATCGGTCTTCATCCTCAGCAATGTGGTGAATGAAAGACAAGATAAACTCAACACGAGGCTGAACCAGCATTACATCGGCTGCACAGATTGGGCACAAGGGGGAAACACACGGTTTGAACATGAATCATTCAACGCTCATCTTCATGTCACAGTCAGCAGACGGAGGTCAAGCTGAACTCACGGTGCACGTTCTCCTGGTCTCCTTTCAAGCCCTGGATGATCCCAGTGTAGGCCTCCAGACAGCCCTCTCTCAGCTCGTTCAGATAGTCCACCATATCATAGTCCGTCTGTAAGACAGCAGTTAGCCTGGTTAGCTTTCAGCAGCGTGCAGTTTAAACACATTCAGGCAAACTTAATTCCAGCATTTCAGAACACCTCTGAATCCTCTCTCATAAATGCAATTTCAATGACACAAAACAACATCTGTAGCCATCACAGTAACAGAGTCAATAGACTCCTAAACACACTCGCAGCCATTGTGACGGCAATCCACACGACCACAGTGGATTAATCAACATCCTCTGAAGAAAAATGATGCGCGCTCTGAAGCACAGGTGGTGTGATAAATAAAAATTATATATATATAAAAAAGTGCTGTCGTCAGTCAATTAAAAAAAAAAAACTAATTAAATCGCACATTTTTCTGAAATTATAATCCCACCTAACATTAAAAGTTTTTAAATATACTTTTATATTGCAATAATTTCACATTCAATCTTCAAATTAATGTACAAACAAAGACAGTATATTTTTTAATTTGTTTAAATTACATCTTTTTTTATGACTGAAGGCCAGTATCACGGACACCAATTACTACTGATTTCTCCATAAAATTACCCTTTGGACTGTAGCCTATAGCCATATATAGACTATATGAACTATAGCCATTCAACATTACAGTATAATTGAGAGCTATCAATTTTAACATTAGACTTTAAAAAAATAACTTCTAATTTAAGTGAACTTAAAACAATCTTTACATAAACCCATTATAATAAATGTCATTTAGCTACCTGTGCCCTTCAGCAGAAATATACAGAAATTGAAGTTATCAAATACTAAATTCTAAATTAAATACAGATGATTCCTTAAAGCTATAAAAGTTATTGACGTCCTCTTTTTTCTTTTGTTCTTGATGAACAATCACAGCAGCTGGTTATGAGGTTGTTTTAGCTGCTATTTCTTTAAGAGCTGTCGCTGCTGAATGTGACGCGGATCTGACACACATCGTATTTTCTCTCAACTCTCATCACCTTTTCTGACCCACTTCAGGTCTTAAAGGCTCTATTAATGAGCTGACGAGTTGAATCGGGTGTGTTAGATGAGGGAGACAGTGCTGGGCAGCTCCAGGACACTTTTGAAAACCATTTTAGAGACATGGTCATAATTGTAACTCAAAATATATTACAAGCATGCACAGTTTTAAGGCAGTTTTAATCGCCTTTTTGGTAACTTCATGCCTTAACTGACCATGACATTGCATGCACGTAGTTTATTTCACGCTTTGATATGAAAGAATACAGCCTACAGCGCGCGCCTTTGTGCGTGCAATGGAAGAGCGCGAGCCCAGTACCGTTTCCGCGCTCGTTTGACTCGTGCCTGGTGCTGAAGTGAAGCTGGAGCGCGTCTGAAACGTCTCCCGTTTGATGAAGACCTAAAGAGGTTCTGCGACTGAATAAATGCACTTTGTCAAGAGACAAAGGGACAAAAGCAGCAGTTGTGAGTGGGGTGGCCAACCGTAGCCCCGCTCCTGCGTTAAATATTTTTAACGAGTTAAACCGGAAAAACTTATTGCCTGCGTTAACGTGCTAATTGTGACACCAGTTTATATATATATATATATATATATATATATATATATATATATATATATATATATATATATATATATATATATATATATATATATATATATATTATACACACACAAATATTTACATTACATTTAGATATTTAGCAGACGCTTTTATCCAAAGCGACTTACAAAAGAGGACAACTGAAGCAATCAAAACCAACAAAAGAGCAACAACATGCAAGCATATGACAAGTCTCGGTTAGCCTAACGCAGTACACATAGCAAGGTTTTTTTTTTTATATAAGATTTATTCATTAATGTGTGATTTTTTTTTTATCCAAGCAGATTAGGATGACTTAAATACAAGGAGCTATAAAACAAAATTCAGAATTTTTACAACTCTTCTGCTTTAGACCATTTACAAACGTTAAAGGAAAACTGCCACCGTTTTTCCATATTCCAATATGTTCTTCCCTCAACTTAGACGAGTTGATACGTACCTCTCCCGTCTCGGTGCGTGCACTTAATCGCTCTAGCGCGCGGCGCCACTATGCTAGCGTTTAGCTTAGCACCATTCATTCCTTAGGATCCAAACAGGGATGAATTTAGAAGCCACCAAACACTTCCATGTTTTCCCTATTTAAAGACGGTTACATGAGTAGTTACACGAGTAAGTATGGTGACACAAAATAAAACGTGGCGATTTTCTAAGCGGATAAAAAATGATAACTATAATGTATGGCGGAAGAGCACTTCGCAGCACTTCGACCTCGGCGCAGTAATATCATCACTCCTGAAAACTCCCCCTCCGTCAATAGAACCAACGTGTTTTCAGGAGTGATGATATTACTGCGCCGAGGTCGAAGTGCTGCGAAGTGCTCTTCTGCCATACATTATAGTTATCACTTATCACTCTCAAGTCCATTTTGCATGTGGCCTGAGAAAATCATGTCTATTGTTTTGGTTTGTGAGATCGGAGATCGCGCTGCGCACGTGTAAATACATTCAGGAGGACACAAACTTCTTGAGAACGCTGCCCAGCGACTTAATAAAATAGATTAAATAGCCTACTGGAGAGACACAGATGCAGGTAGGCTAATTCACACAGGCAACTGTCACCTCTCTCGATCGAATAATTAATTCAAGTAGCTAAATATTATAATTAATTCAAATAAATGTGATTTTAACGCACTATTTCATCTCATTCTGATCTGAAGCGGGCAGAATGCTGAGCTAACGAGCCGTAGCTTGGCGTCAGCTGGTTCTTGCCTTCATGTCGTGCATTAAAATCGTTCAGTGTACAGCTAGCCGTGCATGATCCCTTATGCATTCACTCTTTAGCAGCAGTTTTTTTTACGGCAATATTTAAATGACACCCTGTTCATTCTTGATGTACCCAAAATGGTCCCACACTATGGACAGGCATTTCTCTGGTGGAAATAAAGCTTCGCTATTTAGTCCCTCTGTCACTAATCTAATGCGTGTAGTAGCCTCCGTGTCTCTGATAAGCACGTCATTTTAAGCTGGCGCACCGCTAGTGTAACTTAGTTTTCGTTTTGTGCAAGCTGCAACAGTTCCATTCCGTGCAACAGAAACACTCGGTTTAGCGGAACCTTTACGATTAATTAACCGTGACGTTTTAAAGCGTGGTTAATCGCGAAACCGGTTAATCGCTGCATCCCTATTGTTAATGCTATAAATTAATTACAATAATAAAAGAAAAGCATCATGAACAAGAACATGAACAACGCATTTTCAGCATCACAGAAATCATAGGGCTCTACGCGTCAAGAACCAGGTTGACCGGGTACCACCGGTACTTGAAAAAAACCTGGTACCATGACACTTTTTTTTTTTTTTTAGTACCGACTTGGTACCGAAGTGCCGGGTCTTTTGACAACACTAGTTAGGACAACATGCCTGAAAACTCACAAGAAGTCAAAAAGGTGACAGTTCTGAATATAAGCCTTGTAGGGGGGTCTTGGGGCATCCCCCCAGAAGAAATTTGAGAATTTAACATGTAAATGAAGCGTTCTGGTGCACTCTGACAACAACAAAGGAAAGAGACAACATTTGCTTCAAGTTAAAAAAAAAAAAAGCACATTTACAACACAACATTTTTGGACAGTGCAACTTTCTTGCCATCGGTGTTCATACTTCTTTTTGTGAGCAGTGGAGTAATTTATTTTTGCAAATTTTAATCTTCACATAAGAGTGTGCATACTATCAACGAACTCCATCTTTTCACTGCAGAGAAAACGGCATCTGAAGTGGCATTAGATGTATTTACAGACTGTTTGATGAAGCTGAGGTGCCATAAATGCATTTACACCACAACATTTCTAATGCATAAATAAAGATTAATGTTTTAAATATTTTTGAACATACAAGTTAAAAATGTTGGGAAAAATGCAATACTTTTAAATATGAAACCAAAGCACCAGTAGATGGCGGTAAATGACTATTTTAATGAGCGAGTCATTAGTCATTCATTCAAACGGCTGATTCATTCAGAAACGAGGCAAGTGACTACTGTCTTTATGAATGGGTCACTGAATCATTGACTCACTTGATTCGTTCAAAAACAAGGACTCATTCAGTATCGAAACACCTCTGTGTTGCTCAGAGACACAAAACACTTCTGCTGTGGCTTTGATTGAAACTTCGTCAGCGAACTTCAGCAAAAAAGTCAATTTTGTATTAAAATTGTGAACTTTGTTTCACTCACAGTGAAGAACTTCCACGCCGACGACATGTTTACATGCAGATGTGAGCGTAAGTGTGCCGTCAAAACGGACCGGCTCGGAAGATCAGCTCGTGAGATGAGGTGTACTCGATTTGAAGCAGCAGCGCACAGACCAATTGGTGAATGACATCAAAGTACCGCGAGAGCAATTCGAAAGCATGCGGAGCCATCTGCTCTCTGTAGCTCTCGCAGTGCTTTGATGCTTCAAGTCGAACCGAGAAAGAGACTTTAGTCGAACACTCCTGTCTATGAGCTTGCAATTTCTCTCTCTCCACCCCCCCCCCAAAAAAAACTTTTGGAATCTCTTCGGATCTAGACTATTCACATAAATTACATTGATTCAAAACAGCGAATTTCGCCAAAAAGCGACTAGTTTGCAGGTATGGACAAAATGGCCAAGATACAACTATTTGAAAATCTGGAATCTGAGGGTACAAAAAAATAAAAAATAAATTAAAAAAATCAAAATACTGAGAAAATCGCCTTTAAAGTTGTCCAAATGAAGTTCTTAGCAATGCATGTTACTAATCAAAAATGAAGTTGATATATTTACGGAAGGAAATTTACAAAATATCATCATGGAACATGATCTTAATGTCTTTCTGGCATAAAAGAAAAATGGATAATTTTGACTCATACGGTGTATTTTTGGCTGTTGCTACAAATACACCTGTGCTGCTTAAGACTGGTTTTATGCTCACATATCATTACTGCAAATTAATTTGGCCACGATAATCATGTGGTGCAAAATCTGATATCGTGGCAGCCCTAAGTCAGACTATAAGACAGTGTCATAAGACAGTGTCATAACACATTGCTATGGGTTGTGTCTTGCTTGTGACACTGCAAGATTCATGCTTTCTAACCTTATCTCCACTAGAAGTTTATATCAGTAGTCCCATATTCATAACTGTGACCACAGCCTGTGTACAAAACAAAAGTATCGGATCAGGACTCACACAAGTGCCTGTCATCAGACATTTATACCGTCTATGTTGCTAAGCCACATGCTTACAGCCAAGTATGCATCAATGATCACTGTAAGTGCATAAATTAACACAGTTGAAGGTATGCACTGAGCAATCCTGTATGGAGATTTCCCATGACAATGCTGCTCGAAGCATTTGTTGGTTGTCTTACTGGTTGTTGCTGAATGTAATCCTTATGGATAGAGCACTTTAATCCAACTCTTCTGAACAGATACGGTTGCTTTTTAATTATGAACTATAGTTCAGATATAAACCACCATGCATGACAAACAGCAGGTAGTAGCTCATTACATGCTTCACAGATTTTTACACCATAACAAGAACATTAGCTAAAACCAGTAACTGAAATATCTCTAAAACATTCACAATCAACTTTAGATTGGTCTATTTAAGTGTCACAAGAATCAACACAATTATTTAATCAGAGACACTGTTGTGCTAGACCGTCCATTACAAATAATTACATTTAATAATTATAAATGCATACTAAATTCATTTTTACTTCTCCACACGTCTCCACAGGAGTAAAGGAAGTGAACTTGTGCAATCATAAAGACTGATCCACAGACTGAACTGAGATGATCTCCTGAGTGCTGACAGGTGCTTGCGGTCTGAAGGGCAGAGGGCTGTGTGGGGAACAGAGGTGCTTACCTTGTCCACCTGTGCCTGTGAGGCCTGCTGCAGGGTGTCCAGCACAATGTCCAGGTACTTCTTGAATTCACCACCAATGGCAAGAGCAATATCGCCAAACACAGACAGGATCTGGGGTTTCACAGACCTGTGCACGTTCTCGTTCTGCAAAGACATGCATTCAAAAAAATAAAAATCTGCATACAGTTGCACTGCTGCAATTACAGAGGGAAAACCGATCAACTACGGGGCTTCAGAAAAATAAACTCAACCTGACAAAAACAATAAATAACTGCCCACATTTGTTTTCTTATTGCATGATACAGTTGATTCTGAAAACAATTCATCTGCGCATACATTTTTTAAAATACTTTTCACCTCCTAAATAGGAGTGATATTGTGCCACAGTTTATTATACTATACACAAATACAATTAAAAGAACAAACCTATATGTGACCCTGGAGCACAAAAGCAGTCTTAAGTAGCACAGGTATATTTGTAGCAATAGCCAAAAATACATTGTATGGGTCAAAATTATCCATTTTTCTTTTATGCCAAAAATCATTAGGATATTAAGATCATGTTCCATGAAGATATTTTGTAAATTTCCTACCATAAATGTATCAAAAATGAATTTGATGAGTAATAAGCATTGCTAAGAACTTCATTTGAACAACTTTAAAGGAGATTTTCTCAATATTTTGATTTTTTTGCACCCTCAGATTCCAGATTTTCAAATAGTTGTATCTCAGCCAAATACTGTCCTATCCTAACAAACCATACAACAATGGAAAGCGCATTTATTCTCCATTTCAAAAAACAAAAAAAAAGTCACTTATGACTAGTTTTGTGGTCCAGGGTCACATTTATTGTGTTGTTTCATTGTGAATATTGTAAATACAGCATTTATATTTCAACCATTTCTGTTGCTTTGGTCTCATCCTTCTACCCCACACAACTCTCACAATAAAATCTGACCCCTGTCGTAACTCAAATGACCAGGCTGATCCTTACAAACGAACGGCCAGGACAGCTTGTAAATAAAACTATTTAAAGGAGTCACGCATATGCACAAAAGACCGTGAGGTCATCACTTACGCCCAGGTTTTCCAGCAGCAGCTGCATGATTTCATCACAGTAAGGCATGATGTTGGCCATCAGAGCTCGACACAGATCACACACCAGCCCCACCGCAGCCAGACACACCTGCAGACACAGCAGAAAGCTCAACACACTGGCCAATTACGCTCCATGTTTAATAAGTTCAAGGTTTAATTCACAAACAAGCCACACAGTCACTTCTTTTTAGAGAGGTTTATGAGCTGTAGAGTCCCGCAATGTCCAGTGTGGCCACACATGACCCTCGGGTCGGCACACACCGGGTGAAGTAGACTCTGATTCTCTGTGATGATGCAAAATCCTGAGCTGCCTGAGCTCAGAGCAGCAGAGGAACAATCATCAACAAACGCCAGCTTCACCCCAGCATTACCTGGTACTCAGCGTAATTCTTCAGTCCGATAACCAGGAAAGGCTTGAAGGCTTCCATGTACTTCAAGAAGTCACTGCCCAAAACTGGAGGGGAAACGAAAGAGAGGGAAAAGTTGATTTAGTTCTTTAAGTAGGAATCAACCGCTGTAAGAATATTGAAAGATGCTTGTTAACTCAGATTTTGAATTTCTTCATTTGAAAGTTATTTCAGTCCTAAAAGACAATATACTTGAATCTATTGTTTGGAAGCTAGTGGTTAAATGTACTTGCACCTCGGCTCAGAATGCTTTTATGATGCAAGATTAATGTAAACACAGCCCACTGTGAACACCTTTGTAATTCGCTTCAACCTTTTCAAACTTTATGAACGATTATTTTAGATTCAAGTGGTGTGTGTGTAAGGAACTGGAAGCAGCAGAGCATGGCTGTTTCTAAAGCACACAGCGCCATCTGCTGTTAAAAACTAAGCTCGGAATCAACTTGAGAAAGAATTGTGATGCATTTGGAAAATCTCAGAATCAAATGCTGAATCATTTCTCGATTTGTGATGCATCCACATTTTCCCAGCCCTATACAATATAATACAATACAATATATAACTATTAATATAATACTCCAAAAATTATTTCATCATGAAGCCATAGCCATTTACATCTTTTAAAGGCTTCTTGAAAGAGGAGTGTGTTACATTAGGGCATGAGTCTTGTCTTTTATTTACACTCGTAGTTAAAATGTTGGTATTAAGTGGTTGTGGTATTAAATGTTGGCTTTGGTGTGTTCAGATGAGACGTGCTGCAGTTACACTGGAGTACCTAATAACTGAACAATAACTGAACTTCAGACACTGCATGCTGATATCAAACATGAAGGTCTGTTAAGTCTTCAGCATTCATGCGTTTTCATCCAACAATGCACCTTCATACCCAGTGTAAATGTGGTGTACTGTGGACGTAAAGCCCTCACCTTCCACCAGAGTGCTGACAGCCATGAGCGCGTCCTCCTGAACGCCTCCAGAGCCGGCGGTGCTCTGAAACATGCGCAGCAGAGACGCCATCACCACATCTGAGATCTGCAGCGCGTCCTGATGCTGCACCTTCCTCAGCACGTTCTGGAGGAGGACAACACAGATGAGAACACACACACACACACACACATACACACTCTCTCTCTCACAGTTACACTCTCACTTACACACACTCTCACACAGTTACACTCTCTCACTTACACACACTCTCACACAGTTACACTCTCTCAGTTACTCACACTCACACAGTTACACTCTCTCACTTACACACTCTCACACAGTTACACTCTCTCAGTTACTCACACTCTCACACAGTTACACTCTCTCAGTTACTCACACTCACACAGTTACACTCTGTTACTCACACTCTCACACAGTTACACTCACACACTCACACAGTTACACTCTCAGTTACTCACACACTCACACAGTTACACTCTCTCACTTACACACTCTCACACAGTTACACTCTCTCAGTTGCTCACACTCTCACACAGTTACACTCTCTCAGTTACTCACACTCTCACACAGTT
>JAFVLL020040296.1:16428-35788 GCA_021397915.2 Tor tambroides
GTTCGTTTCTCCTTTTCCATGTTTTTACAACCTCCCAGCGTATCCTTCAGTCTTGCATTCAAAGGTTTGACCAGTCTCAGCCTCACGCGTGCTGCACGTGAGTTGGCCACGCCCACTTATTTACATTTCGCGGTATACACGGAATAAAAAATTCTTTTACGGTACACATTTCATTCCGCGGTAACGATATATACCTTCATACCGCCCAGCCCTAATTAATATACTAACACATTTGACTGTTTAGATTTTTATAATGAATTATCTTCTTATTGATCCACCAGTTCACATTCACAGCTCTGCGTGTTTGCAGGGTAATAACATGGGTCAATGTTCGCATTGGTCTGAACAAATCAACCCAATACTATATTCCTGCAATACCAGAGGCTGCAGCTCGAGGACCGCATTTCTAGGACCTTATTTATCAGAAATGTGTTCCTGAAACAGCAGCCTCCAGTATTACAGGAATACCCCGCTCACAACAACAGCCGCCTTATAGAAGCACATTCATTCTCTGCCAGCAGGAGGCGCTGTCAGACCAGCAGAAACACAGCAGCAGCACCTAAACATGCAGTCATGTGCATTTATTGAAATCATAGCCTTTTCAAGTTTTATCACCATATTAAGCCATATCGCAGTTCTGGTCTTTCCATGCTCAAATTTAAGACCTCTTGAAATCGTAAGACTTTCTTGTACAATTTAAGACTTTATGACCTTAAATTTCATACAACTAAATTTAAGAGTTTTTAAAGACCCGCAGGAAGCCTGCAACAGAGATCCAGTGATTATAATGTTGATTAGTTACAGCGCACCCTATTGTTCGACAGGCACCACATTTCACATGCTTTCACAGATCACACCTCCATCTTAAGGAAGTTATCAACTATGAAGCACTGGTTAGACAGGTTGTACAGAGTGAACATGGTGTTGACTGTTTGACAAACAGAAGAGAAAACTGATAGAACTATAAATAGCTATCCAAATAAAAGCAATGAATCAGCTGCAGTGTAAGAATAAAGGTCCAGTCCGGCTCCCGGAGAGCTAGCTTCCTGCAAGGTAGATCAATTAAACTGACTTTCCAGGTAATGCCTTATATTGACAAAAATCACTGTAGCTGAATAAAATGCAGATGGAAAAGTTTTGACTGATGAAACTTAAAGAGAATCAAAACAAATGCAACAATATATGGTTTATCCTTAAGTAAAACACCTGAGATGGCTTGAAGAACACACAGAATGTATATTTATAATGAAACGCTAATCAACATTGCCTTTAATCACTGCATAAATATGCATAAATGCAGCTTTTACAAACCCAAGGCAAATGTTTTATTGAAAGTATAATGTTAAATGCAAGTAACAAATCACCAAATACCATTCAATAAGAAGTGTCTGTATAACATGTTCGTTTATTAATAAACTTAAAGAGATTAACAATTACTCTTATGAACTTGATAGCATATAATTTTAATTTCTGTCTTGCTTCTGACACAGCAAGAATCACGCTTTCTAACCTCATCTCCACTGAGTAGTTTATTAGCAGTCATAACTGTGACCACACAGCCTGTGCACAATGTCTACCATTGTAACATGTTTACAACAAGTACAAAGTGCACACAGAATGTGGAGACATTGGTCTATCAATTACTGTAGTACTTGTTATTTTGGAATTAGTCCATTGTGATAGATGTCCCTTTTACCAGGAGTAATCGGATCAGCACTCGGACTGATTCAGCCATGTAAACACAAGTGCCTGTCATCAGCTGTCATTATACTGTCTTTGTTGCTAAGCCACATACTTATAAGCCAAGTGCGCATCAATGATCACTGCAAGTGCAAAAACCAACACAATTCAAGGTATGCGCTTAGCAATCCTGTACGGAGATTCCCCATGACAACTGCTCAGTGCATTTGTTGGTTGTCTTACAAGTTGCTGAAGGCAATCCTTATTAATAGAGTGCTTTAATCAAAGTCTTCTGAACAGATATGTTCGCTTTATAATCATGAATAAAAGCCTAAATTCAATCAGTTTAAGGTGCATTTTTAGAGACACACTATAGTAACTACAGTTCAGACATGAACCATCATGCATGACAAACAGCAACTAATAGTTCGTTACATGCTTCATAGATTTTTACACAATAATAAGACCATTTACTAAACCAATAACTGAAATATATCTAAAACATGCACAATCAACTTTAGTTAGGTCACAAGAATCAACCCAATTATGTAATCAGTGACACGGTTGCATCAGACTGGCCATTACTATAATTATAACCACATACCAAATTCTTTAGAACTCATCTACACTGACAGTGAACAGGAGCATGACTTCAGTCAGACCGAGCGATGCACAGCCCTGATCTGGTTTATGAGCGGTGTGCGGTCCGTCACTCACCTTGTCCACCTGTGCCTGCGAGGCCTGCTGTAGAGTGTCCAGCACAATGTCCAGGTACTTCTTGAATTCACCACCAATGGCAAGAGCAATATCACCAAACACAGACAGGATCTGGGGTTTCACAGACCTGTGCACATTCTCGTTCTGCGAAGACATGCATTCAAAAAGATTATAAAAGTAAAAAAAAAAAAAAAAAAACATCTGCATACAGTTGCATTTACAGAGGGAGAAAGAGATGAAAGGAAACTGATCAACTACAGGGCTTCAGAAAAATAAAACAACAACAACAAAAAAAAAAGACTGCCCACATTTGTTTTCTTATTGAATGATACCTAATTGTGCCACAGAATATTATACTACACACAAATACGATTAAAAGAACAAACCTCTGTGTTGTTTTGAGTTCATTGTGTATTCACATTCTTATTTAAACCATTTCTGTTGTTTAGGTCTCATCCTTTTAACCCACACAACGGGACGGGACTGGACGGGGTGGGTGGTGCAGGAATTGTGGGGAGGAGTGGGTTGGCTTGGGGGAAGGGTGGGACCGGACTGGACGGGGTGGGTGATGCGGGGGTGGGGGTTGTTGAGTGGGTTGGCTTGGGGATGGGGGCGGGACGGGACGGGGTGGGTGCAGGGGGGTGGAGGGTGTTGGAGTGGGTTGGCTTGGGGACGGGGCGGGACGGGACGGGGTGGGTGGTGCAGGGGGGTGGGGGTGTTGGGAGTGGGTTGGCTTGGGGATGGGGCGGGACAGGACTGGACGGGGTGGGTGGTGCAGGGGGTGGGGGAGGAGTGGGGAGAGTGGGTTGGCTTGGGGAAGGGGTGGAACGGGACTGGACGGGGTGGGTGGTGCAGGGGGGTGGGGAGGAGTGGGTTGGCTTGGGGATGGGGCGGGACGGGGCGGGACGGGCGGGACGGGGCGGGGTGGGTGGTGCAGGGGGTGGGGTGGAGTGGGTTGGCTTGGCTTGGGGATGGGGCCGGGACTGGACGGGGTGGGTGGTGCAGGGGGGTGGGGAGGAGTGGGGAGGAGTGGGTTGGCTTGGGGAAGGGGGTGGGGACGGGACTGGACGGGGTGGGTGGTGCAGGGGGTGGGGGTTGTTGGAGTGGGTTGGCTTGGGGAAGGGGCGGGACGAAGACTGAGACGGGGGTGGGTGGTGCAGGGGGTGGGGTTGTTGGAGTGGGTTGGCTTGGGGATGGGGCGCGGGACTGGACGGGGTGGGTGCACGGGTGGTGCAGGGGGTGGGGTGGGTGGGTTGGCTTGGGGATGGGGCGGGACAGGACTGGACGGGGTGGGTGGTGCAGGGGGGTGGGGAGGAGTGGGTTGGCTTGGGGAAGGGTGGGACGGGACTGGACGGGGTGGGTGGTGCAGGGGGTGGGGGAGGAGTGGGTTGGCTTGGGGATGGGGGCGGACGGGGCGGGACGGGACGGGGTGGGTGGTGCAGGGGGGTGGGGTGGAGTGGGTTGGCTTGGCTTGGGGATGGGGCGGGACTGGACGGGGTGGGTGGTGCAGGGGTGGGGTGGAGTGGGTTGGCTTGGGGATGGGGCGGGACAGGACTGGACGGGGTGGGTGGTGCAGGGGGGTGGGGAGGAGTGGGTTGGCTTGGGGAAGGGGTGGGACAGGACTAGACAGGGTGGGCGGTGCAGGGGGGGTGGGGGTTGTTGGAGTGGGTTGGCTTGGGGATGGGGCGGGACAGGACTAGACAGGGTGGGCGGTGCAGGGGGGGTGGGGGTTGTTGGAGTGGGTTGGCTTGGGGAAGGGGCGGGACGGGACTGGACGGGGTGGGTGGTGCAGGGGGGGTGGGGGTTGTTGGAGTGGGTTGGCTTGGGGAAGGGGCGGGACGGGACTGGACGGGGTGGGTGGTGCAGGGGGGGTGGGGGTTGTTGGAGTGGGTTGGCTTGGGGATGGGGCAGCATGCAATGACTGTGGCAACTTTAACATTTGAAAGGATACTATGGCAAAGTTATTGCTTTCCTTATTCAAACTGATTTTTTTTAATGAATACATGGTTGACCCGAAGAATGAAAGCTTGGAAAATTATGAGCTATATCACCACTTATTGAGACTAGGGGTGTGACAATACACAGTTCACGAGATGAGACAAAATACAGATACTTGGTTCAGTAGAATGAGACAATATTTTAATACTATTTTTAAGAAATTTTCAATGACAAAATATGTCTTTTAATTACAAAAAGTAAAACAATGCAGTTGTATTTTGAAATATTTTAATCTAGGGCTGTAACTAATGATTATTTTGGTAATCAAGTAATCTACTGATTATTTTGACAACTGAGTAATCTGATATTTTTATTAACACAAACATACCTAAGTGAAAACCAGGCTTCAGTATAAATATTTATATAACGATGAGGCAATAATAATTGGCTCAAATAAAATATCAAAACCAAGTAATTACATGGTTTTATTGAACAACAGTTAAAATACATAATGTAATATGCTTATACATAATATGAACATAACCAACTTAAGTACATTATGTATTATAATAAATACCTGCAGAGGGCGCCAACGGCCTGGTGGCGTTTCACTTTACAGCGTGATTAAACGATGTTTAAATCCATTAAATTTTAATATTTTTCCACCACATGCAGAAACGTTTATTTTGAAATCGCGATGTACAATACATGGCATATTTAGAAATAGGTCGATGTATTCTCCTGTGTTGGCAAATGTTTATAAATGATTTACGTTACAAATCTAGTGGGATAATGCACATTGTTTTCCCAGATGAATGTTAATTCAAATTCACAACATATGCAGAAGAAGAGTTTAGCCCCTTTCACAAATACAGTGTTTACTGGTAAATTACCGGCAAGTTACCCTTAAGAGATCATGTGTGAACAGGGCCTTTTCAAAAAATCCGGGTAAATTTGTTCTGGGAATCACATCGTTCTTATGGAGATGACATGATTACTCGGAGCTGTTTTCAAAGCTCCGCTGCTTTTTAATGAGCTTTTCTATGTAAATATGCGCTAGATAGACATCTTTGATCATTGCGCCTCGCAGCTTTTTTAACATGTCGCGCATCTCCATTCATCAGGGCTGTGGCTCTGCAGTTGGATACTATTCTGCGCGTCTCGTGTTCATAAGAGCAAAAAATTCTGATTGGCTAGTAATGTTAGTTTGGTTGAGAGTGAAAGCTGTGCCCCTCTCAGACCACTGGTAGGCGAACTCCTGGACTCGAAAGTGATATGTTTTTTTTTTTTTTTTTTAAATGCAGGATTATTTTTTTTCCGAAGCCAAACGCTGCACGCCGGAGATCCGGCACGGTGCTGGAGAACTTTAAGCCCTGCAAGCATTTTAATAGGTGTTTTGACAAATAAGAGCCGCCGTACAAGAGAACGCCAAAATCCAGAATGGTGATTGTCAAGTTGAAAACATGTCAGCATCTTTGGCTGTTTCCATGGAAAAAACTATTTAAAAAATACAAGTATAACAAACACAAAAACCAGCAAACAAACAAACAAGTTATATTACACAAGATTTTTTACATAAACATGATAAAAATTCAAGCTTTTTCTGGCAAAATTATACTAAACTCTTTACATGCATTAAAAGCTGGACAGTCCAATAAAACATGTTTGACAGAAAGGGGAATCTTGCAGAACATGCATTGAGAAGGGTCTTCACCTTTAAGCAAACATGCATGTGTCAGTCTTGACATCCTGAAGTAATCTTTGAATCGCTCGGGATAATCCCGCTGCTCTCTGTCCTCTCTATATCTCAGGATTGGATGGACCCAATATTTCCTTTCTTTTTCTCTTTTTAAGAAGCGAGAGGACAACAAAATCGCCCTCACTGCTTAAAGACTCCATTTAGTACGGTTTTGGTAATTTTTTTCACAACAGATTAATACGCATTGGACCCCGTGCGCAAGGTTTCTGTGCGTGACGAATTTTTAGGATGACGAACATGAAAAAACGCATACGAAAACTTCGGACTCAATGCACAATGACCTTAATAGTTACAAACTAGCGGCCAGGACAGCTTGTGAATCAAACAGTTTAAACGAGCAGCACACACACATGACGGAGACTTACGCCCAGGTTTTCCAGCAGCAGCTGCATGATCTCATCACAGTAAGGCAAGATGTTGGCCATCAGCGCTCGGCACAGATCACACACCAGCCCCACCGCAGCCAGACACACCTGCGCGCACACACACACACACACACACAGATCACAGTCTGATAGGCGCTGAGAGCACAACTCACAACTGCTCCAGCAATCTGAACACACCCTACAGTAATTCACTACTGGGCAAACACACTCCATTTGGAACAAGTTCAAGGGTTAGTCCACAAACAAGCCACACTGTCACTTGTTTTTAGAGAGGTTTATGAGCTGTAGAGTCCCGCAATGTCCAGTGTGGCCACACGTGACCCTCGGGTCGGCACACACCGGGTGAAGTAGACTCTGATTCTCTATGATGATGCAAAATCCTGAGCTGCCTGAGCTCAGAGCAGCAGGAGGAACAATCATCAACAAACGCCCGCTTCACCCCAGCATTACCTGGTACTCAGCGAAATTCTTCAGTCCGATAATCAGGAAAGGCTTGAAGGCTTCCATGTACTTCAAGAAATCACTGCCCAGAACTGGAGAGGGAAGGTAGAGGGGAAAAGTTGATTTCAATCATTCAGTAAATGGCTTTAAGAAACACTCGTCAACTCCCAGATTCTTAATGACTCCTAACATTACATCCTGAACATCTCTGCTAGTTTGGTAGAAGGAAGATATACTTGAATCTATTGTTTGGAAGCTCTTCTAACTCAAGCATGTTAGGTGAGAGGGCAGCGAGCAGGTGCTGATCTGATCAGAAAACATTTCCAGGTGGACTTAACACTGAACACTTGAGATGACATTAAAAACACCAGCTGCAAACATGGCCAGAGAAACAAAGCACAATAACTGACTCAAATCTGACGGACTTTAAATTTATCTGTAAAATCAGACTAGTGATGGTGCGAGCACTAAGAGACGGATGCAATAGGACACAGCAGTACTCGCTCTACTAACTTCTTAGGAGAGTTATTCTACCCAGTTAACACTGTGTCCTGTTACACTCATAATGGCCTTTTTTTTCCTTTTCTTTTTTTTTTTTTAAACAGCAATAAGCCATTTTATTTTTATGTTTGTGCGTTATCACGTAACTAAGGCTCTTTGTACCAAATCACAATTTAGATTTTACACCAATGTGTGTTAATGCTTCAATGTGCAGAACAAAATTACACACGAAATTGTAATGTTCAAAACTTGCACAATCATTGCTTTCAATCATGTGCAACATGAAAAAACCCTTATTCAAAAGGAAAAGCCCGTAACACAATGACTCAGCTGACAGCTAGTATGAGGATTCCCTCGCGTCCTGAACTGATGACTGATTATATTACTACAGCTGTCTTTAGCTCAAGGCTGGGCGACACGGCCAAACAAATCATCACAATTTTCTTCATATCAGTTGATATCAATAATCATCACAATAAATGTCAAATCTATTTCAAGTTTAAATCCAGATTTTTGCTCCAAATTGAAACCAGACTTAAATTTCCTTAAAATATCTTAACAGAAAAATTAATTTCTACATGTTCTAATGAGTGATGTTTCAAATCAAGAAACAAGTTTGTGCTGCCTGATAATATTAATAATAATAATACTTTGTCTTTTAGAAATGCACATTTGATAGAAGTAGCTAGAGTTAGGATGCAGATGAAAATTTGTTTATAATCAAAATTGGTAACATCTGTAAAAGTTGTAGCAATCTCATTTTAAACTGTGAAAGTTAATTATTCTGAGTTTTTTTTATTAAAATTAATCATTGGTCTTCCATAGGAGCGTACATTTAAATCATGATAATCAGAGTTAAACCACACATGCTGCCCACCTCTATATAACTGTGGTCTTTAGGCATCTGTATGAAAAACAGTAGTCTATCTAGAGACATTTGTAGATTATAAACCTGACTGCTTTGTTGCACACAGCGTTCCTCCTGTTAGTCAGCTCTTTTATTTGGCTTCATAATCACCGAGTCATTAGTGTTGCTCGCTGAATTCAAGCGCTTCACACTGGATCTCACGGCGCTGCTTTTGGCACATTAACATTATTGAACATTTACTGAACTCCTCGTATATTTTAAAATCATATTGCGAAAATTATTGTTATCAATTTATTGCCCAGCCCTAGTTTAGATAAGAACAGAGTTTTCCACAGGCCCCAAACAACTGATGTTTGCAGCAGAAAGCTCTGTTCAGTTTGACTGAGAGACTCTGACTGACAGCTAGCTAATGCTGTCCGCCGCTCGAATGTTTGCAGCAGAGAGAGAGAGAGAAGACAGCAGCATGCTGAAGCCCCTCACCTTCCACCAGAGTGCTGACGGCCATGAGCGCGTCCTCCTGAACGCCTCCGGAGCCGGCGGTGCTCTGAAACATGCGCAGCAGAGACGCCATCACCACATCAGAGATCTGCAGAGCGTCCTGATGCTGCACCTTCCTCAGCACGTTCTGAGAGGACCGGACAGAGATGAGGAGCGAGCGCACACAGACACACACAAACAAACAAACAGAGACACAAACACACACAGACAGACAGACAGACACAGAGACACACAAACAAACAGACAGAGACACAAACACAGACAGAGAGAGAGAGAGAGAGAGAGAGAGAGACACACAGACAGAGAGAGACACACACACACACACACACACACACACACACACACACACAGACACTCGGACAGAGACACAGACAGAGAGAGAGACACACACACACACAGAGACACAGACAGACAGACACACAAACACAGCGACGCACAGACAGACACACACACTCTCTCGTTCTCTCTCACACACACACACACACCTGTAGGGTGGCACACAGCAGGGACTGCAGGTCGTTGAACTGGATCCTGTCTGAGGTGCTCTGGATGTGAGACTGAACAAGAGACAGATGAGTTCAATTACAGCCAACAAAACAAGCCTCATCCTCTCACACACACACGGCTCAATTCCTTCTGAAAGAGACCAGAGTCTCAACCTGAGCCACAGGGCTGGTCATCTGCACCGATTTCTCAATTTTAATCCATTCTCATTTTGATGAGCCCATACGGATTATTGAATTGATCTTTTAGTCTAAGCAGTTTTCAGTTGATGCAGGAATAACTTCACTAAACGTTATTAGATAATAATAATTTAGGTAATAAGACAAGAATTAGATGATAAGCTTTGCTTTTTTTCATATGAAACAATGACTCCACATTCAAAATAGTCAATTATGATTTTCAGTTCAGTCAGTTGGTGAAATTAGGGCTGCAGGATTAATCAAATGCGATAGTCATGCGCGTCTTCTCAGTAAAGCCGGTTCTGTGATCAGTAGTAAATCTCCATCATGTGCTTTCAGACGGAGCAGGATTTACTACACAGAGCCGTAGTTCACCGACAAGCTACACAAAACTGCATTCATAATCACAGACCGATGTAGTCGCGTGGTTTTGAAATTGAAGATATCGTTTGCAATAATGACAGCTATTTACATAGCCTCTCGGTGAACTACGGCTCTGTGTAGTAAATGCTGCTCCGTCTGAAAGCACCACATTTAATGTTTTTACTCCAAACTCACTTCATAACGTCAGCTGAGTGTTTGAAAAATCCTTCTGTGAGATGTGGCTTCTTACACAGAATAAGGCACGCAACATATTTCATAGTATTCTAAGCAGCGATAAAGGCATTGGATTATAAATAGAATTCTCATTATAATAAAAGTACAAGACGACAAACTCAGAGAAACCATACATTGTCGTAGTCATGCATTTATTAGTCACGCTGAATCAATGAGAGCAGTTAAATCTGTTTATTCAGCTAGCGCTATAGGCATTGCCTGGGTTTCTTCAGATGGAGATTTACTACTGATCACAGAACTGTGCTTCACTGAAAGATACGCATGACAACCGCAGCTTTTGCCTAATCGCGATTTCATTACGATTTATCACGCAGCCCTAGGTGAAGTGCGCATCAGCACCCGGTCCCACTGAAGATCACTCCCAGTCTCTTCACCTCCATCTGCAGGACCTGCTGCAGTCGCTCCATGATGACCAGCGTGGTCTTCTGCACCGCGGGGTAGCAGTCCTTCGCGCTGTTCTTCACGATCTCCATCAGAGCCTCGTACGCTGCACTCCGCAGGTTATTCTGATGCCCGTCCGGCCTAACAGCACAGAGGAGACAGAGTCAGTGCGGCCTCACCTTCACCTGTCCTGGGGCTGTCATCCCCGACTAAAAACTAAACAGGGTACACACTGTAGATCACTCCTTTTTAATCTAGATTAAAAGGACATCGGTAAAATAAACTGTTATTTTTGTTTTCTTTGTGCGCACAGTATTCTCATAGCTTTGTAAAATTAAAGTTGAGCCACTGATGTCACTTGGACTGTTTTAACGATGTCCTTGCTACATTTCTGTGCCTGGGAACATCAGAGTTGTGTTGCTGTTTATGGAGGTTCAGAGAGCTCTCAGATTTCATCAAAAAGATCTTAATTTGTGTTCTGAAGATGAACGAAGGTCTTACAGGTTTGGAATGACATGAGGGTGAGTAATTAATGACAGAATTTTCATTTTTGGGTGCACTATCCCTTTAAGTTGGCAGCTGTTTGACTCCTATCATGGTTTACCTGTCTGTGGTCTCCAGCAGTTTCTGGACAATGAGCTCGAAGGAGGAGGACAGGCAGTATGTGCTGGGCTCTTCCTGATCGTCAGCAGCGTCTGTGGCCTCATACGCTGCTTCAGCCAAACTGGAGAAAGCCTGAAAACAGCATCAGTGAGCACAACTGATCGATCCCATTACACCATGCTTCGAGTCTGAGGGGTTGGCTGCCTCAAAACAAACACACACTACATCGAGTGTTTGACTACTACACACTTACATTACAAAACTAAGCATCTGATTGTGTGCATGGCTGAGGCAAGCTCACCAGTGTAAGCACAACGAATCATGTATACTGTACCAATACTGAAGCAAGTACATACCCAGCAGACGTTAGAGGCCACACGGGGTTCGGCCCCGAGGCCCTCGATCAGGCACTGCAGGAGAGGGGCCAGATACACCTCATTGATGGCGGCCTCGGGCAGCAGATCGCAGATGCGTCCTAGCGTCCAGGCCGTGGTGTCCCTCACTACCACGCTGGGGTCCTTCATCAGCTCGATGAGGGTGGGCATGGCCTGCAGCGACACACTCAAGGTCACACACAGAGCCGCGCACGCGCGCACACACACACACACACACACACACACGCCCGGCCCTTACCTGGATGACCAGCGGCTTGAGCTGGTTGAGCTCGGGGCCCTCCAGGATGGAGCCAAAGGCCATGACGGAGGCGTCGCGGTAGCGCCAGTCCGGGTGCTTGATGTGCTCTTTGATGAAGGGCAGCACGTGCGGCACCACGTCGTCCTCGCAGCACGTGGCCAGCAGCATCAGACACACGCCCGCAGCCTTGCACGGGTTCCAGTCGTCATCGTCGTCGTTCTCATCCTGCACACAGCAAACGCTCCTTCAGACAGACTGCTACAACAGCAGGGACTTACAAACAACTGCTTCAGAAAGATTAACCAAGATCTATATTGATGTTCGCATGACTACCAGTAAAAGCAGGTTCGCAGTGAAATATAATACTTCATGAAATGGTACAGGGGTTCTACACATGTAAATAACATTTAGAGACTAGGAATCAATAAAACCTATCCAAAAAATAATAATTTATGCTTTTATTTGACAAGCACACAGAACTGGACTTTTAGACTGGGTTTGTGCTGATAAAAGCTGCTGGTCAACACAAATGGGAGGTTCATGTTTCAGAAAGCAGAAACACAGGGTCTCAACCCAATCTGACTTAGTAACACGTATGGTGCAAATCAGAATCTAACAAAACTGATTGCATGTGGTGTGTGCTGTTCACACTGTTATGAATCATAAAAAAAACAAAAAAACATTTTGCCTGCAGTCTGAACCTAGCCCTCGAGGCCAACTATTAAAAGCAGTGTCAGGTACTGTAAATAAAAGAAACGTCAGCTCATGGATTTATCAACTGTTACAGTGAAAACGTGAAATATGAAGCAGTTTTCTATCAGCCATAAAGCACTCATGAACATGATCTATTGAGAACACGGTGACCGAGCTGATTAATGCACCTAAAGACACATTTCTACTTGTGTGTTGGGTGATTTGCTGGCTCTGCCATATTTTTGATTTGTCACTCATAAACTACCACTACTGCTTTTGTAGTCACATTGTTTTGAAAAGACCAGGTTCTAAGGTTATCATGTGTGTGCAGTTGAACGAGAGAGACACGAGGTATTCAGCGTGAGAAGCGTAATGACACTGACCACCACTGATCACTTCATTTTGCTTCAATGTGTTGATTCACTCAGAAGGAAGTTACTGCACACACACAACACATGTCTGGATATGAGCTTTAGAAACAGCAGACCAGCTTTACCTGTTTGGTGAGCGTCTGTGTGAGGATGGGCACCAGGTACTGCAGAGCTCCTTTAGCGTAAAACTTGCTGGTGTGCTCTGGAGGACGGCCCTGTTCAGAGGCCTGCGGACAGACAACATCAAACACTGATCAGGAACCAGAGCGTCTGCGCAGCAGCAGACTGCAGAGGACAGGAGCTCAGCATCACCTCAGTGGCTTCGATGGCCAGATCCATCTCCTCGTCGCACACGTTGGACCAGAACTCGATCCCCTGTAAGGCCACTTCATCGATGTCACTCTTCATGGCCTCTATGGTGATCTGGACACAGAGCAGCAGGTGAGAGCACATCACTGACATCCACCCATCCACCGTGACAGACTGTTTAAACTGGTCTTAAGTTACTCCTCTAATTTTTTTTTCTTCTAGACTGGGCACAGCTTTTTAAATTCAGTTATGAAAAGATAGATTGGTCTTATTTGTATTGGAAAAGTAAGACCCCTTGGCAGCTGCTAGCTGGTCAAACTCGTTCTGAAGACACAGTCTTCACATGATGGCTGAGTGTATGCGACCGGCCCCAGGACCATCACATGTGTTAAAGACACAACCCACTGTCAACTTCAGTTTAAAGCCACAGTCTGCCCAGAAATGAAAACTGCCATCATTTACTCACCCTCAAGCAGTTCTAAACCTGTGTGTAGGGCTGGGAGATAAATCCATAACGATAACTATCATGATATAACTTCCTTTGATAAAACGATGACAAGAGTTTGGTAAATGTTCACTATAATGTTTATGCGCCAAAAGCGGAATGAAAGAGCGCTTCTCATTTGAGCCGTGCCACACGGACAGTTTATCTTCCACTTAGAAGCAAAAATCTGCCTTTAAACTTGAAAAAAAAATAATAAAAATTGACATTTATCGTGATGATTATTGATATTGACTGATACAAAAAAATTTGATAATTTTTAGTCGTGACCTTTTTTTTGGCCATATCGCCCAGCCTGACCTGTATGAGGTGTTTTTTCCCCTTCTGCTGAAGAGAAAAGGTAATATTTTGAATAATGTGGGATGCTGACCCACACTGACTTCCACAGTGTTTTTCCTCACTATTCTTTAAAATGTCTTCTTTTGGATATTTTGGCTACTTTTTGAGGATTAATAAATGACAGTTTTCGTTTTTTGGTGAACTATCCCTACAAAACATCTGGATAGTGAATCTCTGGCCCAACACAGAACGGATTTAAACAGCACCGTGAAGCCCAATCATCTCAGTGTCAGGAGAGAGCTCTCAGACGCGTGTACATGGAGCACTGCACAGACGTCTTTGCTGCTGAATAGAGCAGTGGTCTTCAAACCCTTGGGTGGGTCACCAGGATGATTTAAGGAAAACGTACGCATGTAACCAAGTTCAAGACTCAGGAAAGAAGCAGCTAAATAAACAAACAACAAAACGAAAGTAACCGGCAGCCGCCTCGGGTCAGAATCAAATGTGTATTTGTGTTTGCGCTCTGTTTTTGCAGCGTTGTACATTGCAGCAAATCAGAGACATCTCTGTTGATTTCTGTAACGCAGTGGCCAATCAGAGGAGCTTTAGAGAGTCAGAACCCACTCACCGCTCGGAGCGCCAGTGTTCTTGTTCAGAGTTCTGGAAGCTCGCGACGCCAGTCCTCTGATTATAATGAACAAAGTGCAGAGGTGATGCAAATAAGAGATTAACTGTGCCGTGCTGACAGATTGATTGATTGATTATAGTGGAATTAGAGATCGCGATGAACTGAAATGAGTGACAGCTTTTTCAGGAAGCGCACTTTGCTGTATATAGCCTATTTTCCATCAGAATTTGAATAAAAGTTTCATTTTTCATGCTGCTAAGAGGACCAATACTTGCAACAAACTCTCGGAAGTGACGTCCGCATACTCTCTTGAAATCACAATGACATTGTGATAATCATAACTATGGACTGGACGAAATATGATGTGTCAGAATAGATGTGCATGAAGGCAAGCACCCTCACTGATTTCAGTGATTTGATTTTCTTCCGGAGCGCTACGGTGGGACTCGAGATCGCTCTGTAGCGCAGTTGTCTTTCCATCTCTCTTTCTTTATGGGTTGCATCAAATTAAAAAGAAAAAAATAGGGTCGCTCTTAAAGTTTGAACTCCACTGGTATAGTGAACAGTGCAAGCAGTCAATACTGACGGTCCCCAGAGAACTTACAGCAAACAGCGCGGGGCCCATGTACGTCTCCATGTACTGGTAATACAAGGACATGATCTTCACCAGGTTCTGTAACGCAGCCACTCTCACCTGCAGCAGGACAGAAGAACACACTCGTTACAAGTCTGATCAACATCTGACGGACATGTGTGTGGGAACGAGACGCACCCTGGTGTCTGGACACTGCGTGGCTTCACACACAACCTGCATGATGAAGTGTCTCTCCGTCTGCAGAGAGAGAGAGAGAGAGAGAGCGTGAGTTAAGGGCTGGAGCGCACAGGCGCCTGTAATCGTGAGAGAGGCGGCGGCAGTACCTCCTTGTCGAAGTTGGCTTTGGTGAACTCCAGCGAGTTGAGGAGCGCGTTGGTGGCGGCGAGCTTGACGTTGTTGCTGGGCTCCTCCTTCCTCATGCCCTGGATGATGGCCGTCAGGATCTGGTTGGCGTTGTCCTGGAGGTGCTCTGGGTCCTGTCAAAGCGTTCGCAAGGTCAATCAAACAGACGCTAGGAAACACAGCAGCGAGTGCGTGCTGGGCGGGACTCACGATGTCCTGGCAGATGTATCCGATGGCCTCCAGCGTGGACTCCTTCATGTGCTCTGTGCTGCTGGGGTCCGTGACGTTGGCCACCAGCTGAGGGATGAGCTCGGGCCACTGATTGACGGGGATCTCGGCGCAGGCGATGCCAGCCACGCACTGAGAGGCCGAGCTGGGCCGATAGGTCTCTGTTCCCAGAGTCTGCAGCACCTGCACAGAACACAACTCTTCACCAAACACACACCCACAAACCCTCTCACTCTCAGCAAATCACGCGCATCGCTCAGAGCCCATGACTGCCTGCTGTTTATTTGATTAATGACCCTTTTAGAGCGACGACAGAGACGGACAAAGATCACTGCGGTCCGGTCACACCAGCCGTTCGTAGGTTCGTAAACTGGAAGGCTTAGTAACTACTAGCTACCTTGTAACTCTACTTTACTCAGTTGCACCCTTTGTTAAGGCAGAATGTAGTCATAAGTGCTCTGTAAAGTCATTCTTAGTCAAATACAAGGTTTACATTCAGCGATCAAATAGCAGCTGTCAAATTCACCAGCAGACGTTGTGTCGATACGCAGTGGATTTCAGTTTATCCTCGACTCTAACTTCTTTTGCCTCACATAACAGTACAAATAAGCTTCCAGTGAAATGCAATACTTGTAAATGACATTTAGAAACTAAACAGAGATCAATAAAAGCCCATCAAAGAAAGTGCCATTATTATTTTATGGTTTTCTTTGCCAAGCACACTGTTTAGACTGGGTCTGTGTTGATAAGCCACTAACAAAGTAAACTCACACAATGCTCTTACACTTAAAACATAAACGAGTGTAAAAGTGAACATCATACGGCTGTCAGGTAAATGAGTTTTTTGATGAAATTCAATCAACTCACTATTTTATTCCTACTGTTACTGAGTACATATTTAGTTTATATGTAGAGCTGTGTTTCAATTAATGGTTTAATGGTGCAACGCCAAAACATTTAGTGTGCAAGTTGAGAGTTAAAAACTAGGTTTGTGTCAAACTAGGTTGTAACCTCCACACAGCTGGTGCGACTGACCATCTTAATAAAGCCAGTGACATCCATGACGCTGAAACATATCATAACTGTTAAAAAGTATGGCTTTCAAATCTAATGTCAGAGCTACAATCTGAGCATAAAATGAGCAATTTAAAAAATAAAACTGAAGAGTTATCTGCAGTACTGGTGAAACAGGCTTTGACTACTCAAAGTATGCTGCTTTTAGGTTGATTCTACACTGTGCCAACATATTTATGAACTAATTTCACTGACAGGTGCAAGTAATCAGTTCAACCACAGTAACCTGTAAACTCTAACAGTTTTAATTCATTCTCTACACAGAACTGGAGAAAATGCAGCGCGTGTAAATTCATTTGTGCTGTCGATTAACCACATCCAAAATAACAGTTTGTTTACATAATATGTATGTGTACTGTGTGTATTTATTATGTATATACAAATACACACATTTTGAAAATATTTACATATATTTACATGTATACATTTATATTATAATATATCTAATATAAACTTCTCTTAAATATACACATGCATGTACGTGTATTTATATGTACTTATATACCGTACACACATGTAAACAAACTTTTATTTTGGAACGCGATTATTCGTTTGACAGCACTAAAATAAATTCTTGTTTTCATTTACAAAAGTGAATTAAGTCTGATTAAAACAAAACAGCTCATAACACGCTCACTGACATCCCTGCATTCTTGTTTTACTACAAGCAGTTACATTATATTGAAATATTAGCATCGGCATATTTACCAATTTTAATATGGATAATTTTTAACGATTAAATATGTTTATTAACTGGCTGTAAATGAAACTGCACTTGTAAACTCGCAGAAACCCTGTGTACTTCACTCTAGAGCAGATATACGGTAGGAGCTTGTTTTGGATGTTTGAAGATGACTGGCTCTGCTCTGAGAGCGGCGCAGGAGTCCTGACGCCCGCGGCTCTCTCTGAATCACCTGCAGACCTGGCCCTCGAGGAGAGCCCACACTTACGTAGTTCTTGATCTCTCGGCGGGCGCTGGCGTCGATGGCCAGCCATCTCTGCTGGTGCTGCGTCTTCACATCCGGATCCTTGGAGGTCAGCGAGTTCTTGACCTGCAGACCGGCGGCGACTCGCGCCACCTGCGTGTTCCCGGGGTTAGCCAACACCTTGGACAGCTCCACTGCGCATGCGCACATCAATATTACGCCCTTTTCCTCACGCTGAACAACAATATTTAATGCATTTGCATTACTGTAAGAGGTAGGTTTAGGGTTGGGGTAGACATTAATAAAACAATCTAACAGGTAGAAAAAAAATATTTATTGTTGGTTTCCGGTAGCTGTATCCCTTCTAGCCACAACCGCGAATATAACACATAATTACTGTATACTGTAAGGGTAGGTTTAGGGTTGTGGCAGGTGTAGACATTAATAAATCATAATTTAACAGGTAGCATTTTTCGTTGTCTAACTGTACTACCTACTGTTTTAATGGGAGGTAGGAAAATATGACAGTGTAGCACAAATCGACAGAACACCGGGCCTGTGCGGACGGAGACACTGACTGGACAGAGGAGTCTGGGAGTGTAGGGGTCAAAGGTCAGAGTCACAGCAGACCGAGGAGTGTGGAGTGGTTTGCTCACCAGGTTCTCGATGGCCGCCTGCTCCAGAAACTTCTGCGCCGCCTCCAGCTCATTCCGATCTGAAAATCAATCACAGCCATGAATGAACGAACATTTCTGAGGAGCGACAGACTCCCGCCAAACGCGGCCCGCGGACCCACGCGCCTCGGGAGCCCGGCGATCATCGCGCCGCTTCTCGTGAAACCCCCGCGCGTCACAGAGCCAAAGACAGCCCCGTAACCGAGCGCAGCCCTCAACTCCGAAACTTTCTGAAGCAGAGAGCTGGGGATGACTGAGCGCTAGCCATGCTAACGCCTAGCCACTTCCTGACTAGCATGCTAACCTGCTAAGAACTTCGGGAGCTCGGGCTGACAAACCCCACGCGCCGAGAACACGCGCGGACGCCTGGCGAAGAGCTTTATGTTATCAGAAGCTGGCGCATACGTTAATCACATTATCTGAGCGCGTCAGGGACTTGTCGCCGCGCAGGCCGGCAAACGCTCGCTTTCGAACGCGACGCCGCTTTGACGCCTGATGCGCGCGTTGGCGGCTCGCGTCGACAGTCCGAAGCGTTAAACGCTGTGTTTGTGTGTTTGTGCAGCTGTTCGCGCGTCGCGGGGCCTGCGCGGCACTAAGTTAGCCGCCCGCTAACGCGATTCGGATCCCACGCGTGAGGAAGCGCAGGCGCGCGGGACTGACCTGGAGACACGGTTTTCTCGAGGATTGTGATCAGCTCCATCCTGACGGGAGACTGGGGTCGGGAGAGTCGAGTCAGAGTCGCGTCCACGCCTAATACCGAAGACGAGCAGTTCCCGCGGTGCGCCGCTGCTTCTTCTTCTTCTCATCAGCCGCTGTCGCGAGGAAAAGGCCGCGCCGAACTCCCGCCCGCAGAACGATATCACGCGCTGACGTCAGAGGCCCCGCCCATCTGGCGTCACGACGCACGCGGCGTCAGCGGCGCACGCATCTGATCCACACAGGAAGCATTTCTTTATAGTTGTGGTCAGCAGTTAGTTACAGTAATAATAATAAAATGTCAGTGCACGATCCGGGATGCCTGCACGATCCGTCC
>JAFVLL020040297.1:0-19087 GCA_021397915.2 Tor tambroides
ACAAAATCTGACTCATGAAGACTTTGCTGAGAAATTCAAATTCACGGTTCTGAAGTTCTTCAGAAAGTTGCTAATGTAAACAGCCAATAACTGCTAAGCATGGCATGGCATATTATGACAACACATGCTTCATTATGCCAGCTGGTGTAATGATGTGATAATGTCAGACTCATTAACTTCAGCACACAGTTTACGGTGGCCTTTTACGACACAATTAATTGACTCACAGATACATTAAAACAAAAATAACTCGACTGAAATGCAGTTGCAAGTGCACATCTGATCTGTCATAAACACTTCTGATGGAAAATTGAAAGTGGAGATCATTCTCACTAACAACAGTGGGACAAAGAATAAACTCCAAAACAAGCCTTCACTACAAGCAGTAGCCTATCTGAAACGTACTCTTACGCAAATCAGGCGCATGCGCAAGTCCGAACATTTTATGTTTGATTCTTTATGGAGATTCTTTGGCTTTGTAGCTGTAATGTCTCGTCCTATGATCTCTTAAAGCTTAAAAATAATGTTCAGAATAACAATGCATAACAACGCATGATCGTATCTGCAGTTTAATGTATTTTATTGTATTTATTTTTTATTCTATTTTTTTTATTATTGATTTTTCTCGGACATTTGTTATGTGGTCTGATTCAGTGCAGTATTATTTCGTTATATGAAAAAAAAAAAAAAATTAAAAATTAAAAACTCCCGGGGGAAAAAAACCCCCTACAAGCTCAAATACGTGAGTCACGCGTTCCGTCCTACAAGTTCGCATTTTCAGCGTTGCAGCAATGAAAGTTAAGTTATAGATGTTTTGTGCAGAAAAGTTTCTCTTTCGGATCAGCTACAGACATGGCGGAGCAACAGTTTAAAGAGAATCTTGTGAGGCAGGTTAGTTAAAGCCAATATGTTTACACAGCAACTTACCTGAATAACAACACATCCGGTAATGGCACTATTCCAGTATTGTACGTCATTTTCCAATGGACCACACGTTGACAGTGTGTGCGTAGGTCAGGAGGTCTAGTCTGCTTGCATAATATGTGTTTTTGGCCAGTCAGCATTAAATAGTTATTAATAGTTTATAGTTAATAATAATAAAAATCTAAACGTTCAATGTCAAATGTACCACAGTATGTTCTGAATGAGTTTTTTGTTTGTGTATTAATATCATGCCCTCCAATTCTGCAGTATGATGCAATATGCAAATCATATTATAATCTTCAATCTAATTTAACTGAATACATGCAGTACCAAAGAGACAGATTTGTATTAATTTCATAAGTTTGAGCTTCATTTAAGGAAATTCCCAAGGGGCTCAAGACTTTCCTTGAACAGGGGACAGTGAAAATCTGACATTTAATCATGTATGAAGACAGCTTGAAAAGAAAAGGAAGAAAAAAGAAAAATGATGCAAGCTGGTGTGTTAATCTGAATGACTTATGTTACCATGTTATTGCCAGTAATTTAGGGCCATATGTTTAAGCATTTTGTTCAGATCTCCAAGATGAAATGAAGAAAGGATTTAGCTAAGAGATAATATCTGAGCCTCTCAGATGAAGGTTGAATCAAAGTATTCCAGCGTTCCGTAATGTGGGTTTTTTTTTTTTTTACCTCCTAGTTTGATTTATCGGTAATTGTATGCAAGATGTCCACTGCTGCAAGCTGAAATTAATTTTCTTAATCCCAAACTGGCTGTTATAAGCTATGCAGTTATATCCTGAAGTAAATAATCCATCTTGTGAGACCTCATTGATATTGGTTTTAGTAAAGGATACCATGTCCAAACAAACAGCTTATGACAGCTCATGCTGTAAAGGGTCTTATTGACAACTGCATCAGATTAGCCCTATTACATTACTCATCATGACAGGTCAACCACATTATCGAACTTAACCCTTGTATGGTGTTTCCGTCTGTGGGACCCGTTTTCAGTTTTTATCAAAAGAAAAATGATACTTTTAATTATTCTTTCAAGCTCAGACTCATTGGCCTTGGCTCATTTTTTGTGAAGAACATATATCAGAACAAATTTTAAATGACCACTTACCGTACACCCCCCCCCCTTCACAATTGTATTAAATACAGGATGTTCGGGTCCACTGGGGCTACTAAAAGACTGGAGATTTTAGGTCCTGTGTACCTTCACTCTGTCCTCCTATTGTCTGGGACTGGTATTAGTATAGGTATGTGTGTTTATGTGTGTGTATGTGTGAGAGAGAGAGTTTGTAAGAGTGTGAGTGTAAGTGTGAGTATGGTGCTTCTGCTCCTGCCATTCCCGCACAAGGTTGTAGCACTGTAATTCATTAATGTGATCAAAAAAAGGTAAAGGGCAAATTTTGACCATATATACTGTTTATATTGCTTGCAGTTGGGATGAAGTAAACACCTGTTGAGTATTTTAACATATAATTTTTGATTGTGTTGAATTAAAAACCCAAAACTGCAGCGGGTCCACCAGACCCACGAACACTGGCTGAGTAACAAAAATATGAACACCATACAAGGGTTAATTGCTCATGTGTACTATTTCATCTTTTACAGAAACTAATAAGAAATGGATACTATTCACAGTGTAATTTCCATACCCATTTATGTTTTCCACAAAGTCTGAGTCTCGTTCCAAGCTCCTTCTAAAATAAGATTTGTCATGCTCTCCTTGTTGTAAAATAAATCTGTTTGGTGATTCAAGCTTTGGTCATTATGTGTTTGCAGGCCACAGACAGATGTCAGCAAAATCAGTGACAGCCGATCATGCTGATCCTTCTGTAATTATGTCCAATCATCCTGCCGTGACAGTGCATGGAATAAATCCGTCAATACCGCCTCAGTGTCCATATGAGCCCTCGTAAGTCCCGACTTCATTTCCACCTGTCTTTTGTTGGCACGTCCTCTCATTTAAGGGGCGGTCACACTGTACACTTTTCGTACCATTGATTTCCATTCATACATATTCAAATATGGACAAAAATGCAAGCTCATGTGAAGAAATTTCACAATTCACTGCATTCTGAGGTTCAAGTTTGATGAACTCTGAACTATGTGTGAACAACTGACCTCTTAGCTAATTTAAACAAACAAATTCTAAAGCTCCAGGTTTGCAGCATTGCAGGAACATTTTGTATATTTTTATATGTTGGATTTATTATTTGTTATATATTGAATTTTTGCTTTTTAAAAAGGCACCACAGAGGGTGACGTCATGTCTCGTCCATTGCAGTGTCCAAAGAAATTCTGTGTGAAAATGTACTCAACCTCAAGCCATCCAATATGTACAGATGAGTTTGTTACTTCATCTTAATAGATTTGGGGAAATTTAGCATTACCTCACTTGCTCACCAGTGGATCCTCTGCAGTGAATAGGTGTTGTCAGAATGAGAATCCAAACAGCTGATAAAAACATCACAATAATCCACAAGTAATCAATTCAACTGCAATCCAGAAAATAACGCCTTGTGAAGTAAGAAACGAATCCATAATTAAGGTATATATTCCATAATAATGCCTCCTCCATAGAATAAGTGCATCCCTGTTTTCCTCTCAAATATTATAGATGAATAAAATAAACTTTTTCAGTAAATTTTAATTTTTGAGTGCACTATTCCTTTAAATTTAAGTTTCTGTTCCTTTAAATACTTTATGTTTTGAGGCAAAGACAATACTGTTATGTCTTGCAATAGTTGCAGTATATTTTACATAACAGTGCTTATTTTATTTTTCATGTCTCCATCCATTTGGCATTGTTGTAATACCTTTTAGTATCAGGCTATATCAGAGGCATCTGGACTATGAGTCACAGATGATTCTGTTTTGCACTGCTGTTTGTTTTTTTGTGTGTCCTCAATGACATCACCATAAAAGGACACTAAAAACAATATCGTTTTGCATATTTTGCAGATTTTGGCATATGCTCCGCTAAAACAGAGGCATCAAACATTTTTGCAAACCTAAGCAGTCTGTGACACTGCCCAGTGATGCCCCTACGAGGCAAAAGGTTTCCAAACAATTTCCTGTTTTTGTTTTGAAAGCCTGCACAAAGAACAAGAGAGCTTTGTATATTCACAGCTCGGTGCTGGCGGGCGAACACTGTTTGCAGTTTGCTGCTAGTTTTTCCTCACTGCCAGCAAAGCCCTTGACTAAGGTCACAAACTATTTGTCCAATTCTATTATTCAAATATAGATGGAAAGTCATGATGATCACTGTGCCCAGCAGCTAGTTCCATCATCTGTAGCTATTTCAGCATATGCTCGTGAGATAATAAAAAATGTAGCATTAAATATGGTGGCAAATTGAATTTTGTTCCAGGGTACATGCAGCAAACTAACCCGTTTTTCACCGAACCTGTTAAGCGAAGACTGTTAATGCCATCCCTGATGATGATGTTTTTTGCATAATATAATTTATAGCGGATGGAGGTCCATAAAGGGGAAGCATTGTAAAATATTTCCATTATGCCAGAATGTCAGTAGGTAGTAAAGGCTTTATACCGCTTTTATGGGTCTCAATCTGTTGTTGTTCACGGCAATTTTGGAATCTGTTAAAATTTCACCGATTACATTAATGCCTCTCTTCAGAATGCCGGTAGCTTCTTTTTCCTGAGGATGTGCGCTTATACCTTTGACCCGACATAAAAGCGATGGCAAGGCAGCTAAAGAAAAGTTATGCGATTTATGTTATTATAGAAGGTCTTTCTTTTATAGAAGTTATATATCTTTCTTTAACAGGGCTGTAAAGGTTACACAGTCGTTTAAGCAGCAGTTGAGACAGATTGATGTTTATGTCATTATGGTTACAAATGAAATGTGCCTGACTTGCTGGCCCCCACATAAAGCAGAAACGAGCTTCATCTATCATTAAAGCTGCTGATAAACTTACTGTTTGCTTTGCCCTTTGTTTATAGTTTACTGTTTTGGGATTTTCAGAAAGAATGGATTTATTTTAGCAATGCTAATCCCCAGTCGGCCGACAGTTTTTTAGTCAATGTTCATATTCACTCTCAAGATGAGTGTTTATCACAACAGTTGAGACTTGGTCTGATGTAACTGACAGTACTATAATAACATGCAATCTTTTGTTGTTCACATACAAATCACTGTGCTACTTTGTCTTAATGCAAGTTAAGTTCAGGCGACATCATTGTGTAACGGATTGGCCAGGCTCCACCACCACCCAATCACAGAGATCACTATCACCTGAGTTTTGAGCACCTGCACCTGTCACTCTGCCAATTACCTCATCACCAGTCAAGTACTAAGCACACACCTCAGTCACCATCATTGTCCAGTCTTGTATGTAGTATCAAAGAGGACTCTCTGACTCCAGTCAGCATTCTGTTTACTTACCTGTACAACTTGTTTTCTGTGTTCTTCCATAGTGTTCTGTGTCTCCACGCTCTCCCTAGTTTCCAAGCTCCTGAGGTGTGTGCTCTGTTCCTGTGTTTCCTGTTCTCCCGATCATCTTCAAAGAAAGGAATTCAAGTTACACTCTCCACCAGTCTCCAAGAAGGAAGTCTAAGGTTGCTGTTACTCACCAGATCATCACATCACCTTCTATCATGAACTCCTCTATGCAATAATAAACTCTGTTGTTTTTACTTACCACCTGTGTCCTGCCACTTCCGTTACAGCTATAAGCTTTTGACTTTTGTCAAGCTGAAACTAAAGTTGATGGGACAGTTTAACTCCAATGATTTTTAAGTTTCAACATCAATAATGATTACTGCTGCTAATAGATGTAACATTTCAACGTATGGTCAACATATTCCAATTTTACGTAAAGGTTAAATAACTAAATATAGTGTGTATGGTATATGGTAGTTCTCTCTAGTTGTATCCTGTCAGGTAAAATGAATTAATGCACTAAAGCATCATCATGCAAAGTGCTGCATAGACGTTTACACAAGGGGCACTGGATTGTAAAATGGCCGCAGTATCAGGCTTATAAATGCAAAGAGTTCGGAGGCTGTTTCACTTCCTTTAATTGCTTGACATTTGCATACTGAGAAGTTTATCAGTGGTGCTGTGCAGGTCTCATCCATGTGTAATAGCGTTTGGATTACCATTGGGATGGCAGCTCCAGGCAAAAAACAAACACAAATGGACTCCAAAATATATACTTGACTGTAATGACAGGTGATGGGCAGAGAATGCCAATTAGGCCCCTCAGAATGCCAGCTGATTCCCACAAACGGCCACTGTTAGTCCATGCTCTACCCGAAGAGCAGATTTTTGCAGGGGGTCTTGGATTTGTGGAATTATCCAGAACACAGGAAAAAAAGAGAACGTAGAAAATATAATTTGTTTTTTTGTTTGTTTTTTTTGTTTGTTTTTTTTTTCACACATTTACTCTGGTTTTTGATTGAGAATGCAATATAATAAAACAAAAGTAATGAGAAATATAATATTTAGTGGAAGTTGAGAATCTGATGCTTACTGTTTCCTTGTATCTGCCTGTCTATCTCTGTATCAAACAATTAAAAGTCTGGCTGTGCGAGACTAGGATTTTGGTGTTTGTCTGTGCAGATTCCCTCTGAAGGGTTTTGAAACATTGCAAAGATAGATGCTTGAGTAACATCAGGGCATGAAAACTAACTAATAAGGCAAAGGCTCAAAGATCAGCTGTTATAATGGTGGAGGCAGTCCTATTAACCGAAAGTACATGGGATTTGTGGGAAGCAGCATATATTAGTCTTAATGACTGGAGTACAGAAAGTTACTTGAAGTGTTTCATCCACTTTAAGATGGTATAGACTATCCAGCTGTAACCAAGGAGGACCATCATGAATTCATTCTGGAATATACTCTATTTAGCTTTGTGGAGAGATGTTCGTTTTCATATATGGTAGGCCTGTTTATTGACATTATGAGTTTTACTACAACTTTGTGTAAGTATGTAAGACCATTAAATGTATATTCGAAGGGATTGATAGATACATTTAATTTATTTACATAGGATTACATAGGTCTAGTCAACCATGTGTCTTAACAACCAACCAACTTCAGACACAAACTTGCAATTATGGCTCCAGGGAGGAAGCCACGAGGACTCTCTTCAGCACAGCTTCATTAGAATGAGCACAGCCTCAGCAGAGGGCCAAATTCAATGTCTAAAAAATATTTAAAAAAAAAAGTTTTTGAAGCTGGATTCAGTCTCAGCCTCCCTCTGTGCCTCATCAATGGCGATTCACTCGGCAGTGTGAAATATTCAATCCATATTTACTGATGCGCTAAGACTGACTCCATTAAGTCAGTTTTTTCCCCCTTTATTCTGTGACCCATCTACAAATAGATGTTTTTAAAGAGAGAGAGATTTTCTAATATATGCATCAGAAACTTTTTTTGAAACACATTTGAGTGAACTTCACAAAAAGATGTCCAGGTCAGTCCAAAGAAAAATAAATAATTATGTGTCGCTAGCCTATTTTACAGACCATTAAGATTGTTGCCTTGTGACATTATTTCCATGACAATTAAGCGCAATTTCTCTCAAATTCTCATTACCTAGTGGCACTTTTTATATAGAGTTTTATTCCCATTATTGTCAGTTGTTTCATTAGATGTTCATTACATAGTCAAATACACATTTTCATTAAATACAGTCAAAGACATCACATTTTGGTGTCCACATCAAATTAAATGTACAAAAATGTTTTTATATACATAGAAAGCATATTAAATGCAAGTAAGACATATCCTATATTTTAATGTGTCAAATAACTTTAGTGAAAATAAAATGTCAAAATATGGATGAAATCATTTTCCACCATCATTGAGCGAAACAGATGTATTTTTGTAAAAATTAAAATACACTTGTTCTGACCCATATTTATTAGAGTATAAAAAAAATAAGTGTAAAGAAAGAAAGAAAGAAATTTACTTTAAAGCTTTACTAAACTTTTATTGCTTTGATGCTTGAAAACCCCTTTTTTGTCTTTGACCCATACAGTTAGTATTTTGACGTTGTTTTCATGAATACTGATATCGATATATTTTGAAAAGGAAAAAAAGAAAAATGGAGTCCACTTTAACAAAACCACCATATTTTTATGTTAGCATCTTTTTGTCTTCCTTTTGGCATTTCCTTAGTTTGAGTTACATCTCAATTCCAGTCGAGTCGGGACTCTGTTTGCTTCGCTCAAATTGCTCTCTAGAGGTAACAGACCCTATGAGGAGCAATTAAGTAATCAATCCTAATCCCCAGTGGGCCGGGATTTTAACCGAGAGTGAAAGTGAGTCAGAGCTGTGTAATCCAGAGTCGGTGCCAGACGTGAAGAGGATAGGTATCAAATGTCTCAGCCTTTCCTCCAGAGACTGAATCAATGTATCCAGCGTCCTCTCATTTCAGGCCTCTCTGGGTGTTCGCTTGCGCTAAATAACCATTCTCACTTTTCATTTAAAAAAAACGAGAGTGTGAGACATCAGGGAAGGAAAGGTCAACCAATCACTGCACAGGCCCTGAAACTGGAGAAACCACTGTGTCCTGTGTGCTCGTTAATAATGATAATTAAAGGTGAAGTATATAGCTTGTGTTACTAGCACCACTGAACACACACAACAACTGGATGTTTGTCTGAGCGATGGCAGATAGTGGAGTGTTGTAAAATGTAAGATAAAGAAACATCATTTTAGTATACATTTTATCATCAGTAGATCCCTCACCATTTACTCACTATGCAACAAAGTATGTGGAATTACAGTTATAGATGAAGATGGTTCACAGCCAATCATATTGCTTGGTCTAATAATAAAATGTATCATTTTCCACATCAATAATACCAATTATGTTTGTTCCAAAGTATGTTGATAGCACAAAAATTACAAAAAACATATGTTTTAATATTTGATTTTTTTTTTTTTTTTTTGTAATTTTGGTGTTTTTGTAGTAAATACAGCGTAAAAAAAAAATGTTCATTCCATTTTAGCAATTAATATAGAAATGAATAATTAATATGAAAAATTCTGTTGTATTATTTTTTCTGTTAACATTGTTAATTTCATTAAGTTGTATACATAGTTAATTTATATCAAGTTATGTGTTATGTATGTGTATTATCAATTCAGAAAACTGAGCCTGAAGGCAATATATATTACTAATTAATATATATTTAGTAGTAGATATAGCTTGATTAATCAGATAATATTCATTTTGAGATTTTCAGCATTAGTAATATCAGTTATGTCTGGTCCAAAATAGCATTGTTTAAAAAAAATGTATTTGTGAATTTTTAGTAAATATATAATTTGCATTTTTTTTTTTTCATTTCATTACATTCAAAAATTGTAATAATAATAATAATAATAATTACATATAGATTTGAAACTGGTTGAGGATTAGTAAATCACATTTTGAGGTGAACTGTCCCTTTAATCAGTATAGTTAAAAAGACATTAATGAAAATGCTAACATGCAAAAAGCCATTTGTCTCATATTCAGTATCACATTAAACACATCAGCATGCAGTCATCATCCCATAATGAAACCTTCCAGTTATTTCACCTGGTTTGATTTATTTCATGTTTGAATGAGCTTCACAACACCATGATATTTTTCACCTGATTTCATTCCCCTCCTTTGTTGTCTTGATTTGATTGATCAAAACATTTGATCACTCTTTATGCTAACTATATGAAAGTAATTGAGCTAGGAATTTACCGCCACGCTAGCAAAATGAGTTTATTCAGCATGACGAGGAGTTACGAACGACTAAACACAAACACTACAATTACTGTAGTGAGGCAACAGAAACGCTCCTCTCATTTCTAATAATGCTTGGCATTTTCATCATGAGATCTAGTTCTGTTTTATGTCTGTGGTTGGGATTGTTAGATTGAAACGCATTTGTCAGTGTTGTTATCGTCTGCTCAGATTACTCAAATGCTTAAAACATCACTTAGTAGCTGCTGTACAGTCGTGACAAACCTCTTATTCGAAAAATGATCTGGTTTATTTATAAAAATTTCTTTTAAACTTCTTCCACGCATATTTTAAATATCCAAATCAATATAAGTCACTTGAAATAGAATATTAAGATTTTATGAGATGGTTCCACGAAGGATTCATTTGTAGACAAATGGGCTGGAAGTCAAACTCAAAAGAAAGTGAGAAATTACAGTCTTGGTCATTTTCTTTGAGTTCTGGCTTTAAAAATATCCCTTCTACGGTGGTACTAATGCATAATTCATGCAACTGTTGGAGTTTTAATCGCCATTAAGGGCATAATTTCTCCACTTCAGAGGTAACACTTTTAATGACCTGGTCATATATTATTTGCGCCACTGAGTCGAGAACGGCCACCTTTATCTACTTCTCTCAAATATTTCAGCCTTTTCATTTCAGTTTATTTTTAATGCAACTTTCACAAAAAGTTATTTGATTTTGTTTTTCTCTCTCTCTCTCTTTCTCTCTCTCTCTCTCTTACTAAATTGCACACTTTAAGTAGTAAATACAGCCCACCAAGGCCACATTTATTTGATCAAAAATATAGCAAAAACAGTAATATATTACAATTTGAAATAACCATTTTCTATTTTAATATATGTAAAAATGTAATTTATTTCTGTGCTGTAAAGCTTAATTTTAGCGTCATTGCTCCAGTCTTCAGTGTCACATGATCCTTGAATCCTGAATTTCTGCTCAATATTGTTTAATATTTTGTAGAAATAGATGAATAGAAAGTTCAAAAGAACAACATTTATTTTAAATAAAAATCTTTTGTAACATTAATGTTTTGGATCAATTTATAGCATATTTGCTGAAGAAAAACGTTCATTTCTATTAAAAACACTCACACATACTCCAAACATTTAAAGGTTAGTATATCATGCTTTCTGCATATACCTGTATATGAAGTAGTACAGCTGTTTTCAACTTTAATAATAATAATAATAGTAAATGTTTCTTGAGCAGCAAATCAGCATATTAGAATGATTTCTGAAGGATCATGTGACACTGAAGACTGGAGTAATGATGCTGAAAATTCAGCTTTGCATCACAGGAATAAATTTTCTATTTTAATTGTAATACTATTTCACAATATTACTGTTTTTATTGTATTTTTGAGCACATAAATGCAGCCTTGGTGAGCATAAGAGACTTCATTAAAAACATTAAAAAATTTTAATGTTTCTGAATTTTTGACAAGGTATTACTTTAAAAAAAAAAAAAAAAAAAGTTAATTATTCTGAACATAAACCATATTACTAGACTTTTTGATGTTATTTTATTCCCCCCCCCCCACCTCCTTTATTTTTACCCCATTGAATTTTTTTCTTATATTTTTCCCAACTGTGTGCCAGGACTGCAGCGGAGTCTCCTCAAAACTTATGGGTGCCTATCCTCTCATGAAGAGCGGTGATGAATTATGGATGGATTTGTTTTGGCATTCTGAGTTGTTATAATGAGGAACAAGCATATTTCCTCTATTTTTGAATGAGAAGCATCAGTCAAGTTCACAATTACATGTGGAGACATCATTTAGACAATCAACTTACACCAGGGAAATGTGTGCTGAAGAACAGTTTGGGTGTTTACACACTAGAGAAAGCTCTGACGGCGCGTTTGACAGATAAGAATGTGCAAGATGCATTTAGAGGCTGTGGAAAGAACTGGGTCAGTTTGAAATCAAGTGGGAATACATTGGATGGAATTCCCAATAGCACAACCAGACCTGCCTTTCTGAAATTCTCATTGGTCAAAATTTTCTTAACTTTTGGCATGATAGAGCATCAGTTTTTGCAAAGCCTTGCATTTTTCCTCTACATAACAATGAAATCATTAAAATTGTAGCTTGCTAATGCCTTTACTATCTGCCTAATTTCTACCCTTTTTTTTCTTCTTCTTCTTATTTTATTTGCCCAATTCATGTCATAGAATATGTGCAATAAATTTTGGCATAAGTGACATACCCGAAATAAAAAGGTTGCTGCTAATGAGTCATTCTGACTAGATTCACATTACCAGCATATATTTAGAAACATGAAGCTTGAGAATTTACTATTTAAAACTCAGAATTAATCAGTCTGCTATTAATATGGACATATATAAGTTCAAAACATAAAACATAAAATATAAATAAAATATAAAAATATTTAAAAATAACACACACATATATATATATATATATATATATATAATTTTTTTTTTTTTTTTTTTTTTTCCTTTAAACAAATAAAAAATAGTATCTGGTTGTGGTGTGTGACAATCAAAATTGACACTATAATAAATGCGCTTGGTTTTATTGCACACAATTCAAAGGTTCGACGGAACACAGGAAAAAAAAATGTGTAGCATTTAGGAAGATAGCGTGTGTGTGTGTATTTATATATACAGTACATACATATTTTTTTTCTGTGTTAATTTGCTACATTAATGTCATGGGAAACATGAAATTAAAATTGACCCTATGTAAAATAAATGTCCTTTTATGTACCCATTTTATCATATGGGATGATTTTTTTTTTTTTTTTTTTGGTCAATCAAGTCATAAGTTAATCAGTCAAAAGTCTTTCATTTAAATAGGATTTTAATTTTTCACTAAATACGTCACATTAAGTAAGTGAAATGCCTTACACATGCTGTTTCATGCATGCGTGTTTATTTAAAAACCTTTGCTTTGGTCTGCAGTGAATTCTCTTGGCTCTTCTTTTTCTCTCTTACACATTTTCTATCTTTCTCTTATTCTCTGTAGAGATGTGGGAGAGGTGAGTGTAAAGTAAACACTGCCACACACACACACACACACACACACACACACGCACACACACATAAACACGCCCTGCTGAGGCTGGCTAATTTGCTTCCATGTGCGATGGGAGAGGGGACCCCGCTCACCCTCTCAACAGCTAGGGGCCATTTTAATCTTCCAGCCTATAATATCTCAGCGCGCTCCTCACCGTCCTGGCTGGTTGCCATGGGGAAATATGGGATACAGGTTGCCACTTCACCAAATCAGCTAGAAATCCCCTTTAGCCCCTGAGGCATGTCAGGCCACCTCCGCAATGCACAGGAATACAATGACAGTGAAATGAAAAGACTCCTCACTTTGAATATTTGCTGTTATTATTTTCCTTTCTTTTTTAAATGAAGGCTTGTTGTATTGCGTGTTGGTGTCCCTGGTGGAGAAGCTTCAAGCAGAGCAACAGCTCCCTAATGTTAATCAATGCTGAACGGCCCTGCGTCGGTTCTGCTGACAAATGAAAGCGCATTGAACATCGCACCATAGCCCCACAGAGGAATTTATTTCAAATATTCCCTTCACAAATGTAACCAAAAAACGCTGAACAAAAGAACAAGCGTTGACGAGTACGCAGCGTCTGATCTTGTGTTTTAAGAAAGACACTATGATGCCACTGTGGCACTGATGTGGGACACCTGTTGAATTTGTTGTCATGAAACCTGTTAGCTGATAGAAATTCAACAGCTGCTTTTCTGAGACACAATATCTTGCATAATGTCAGGCCCACTTTACAGTTTATTTCGGCCAAAAAACTTCACACTTGGACGGAAATAGAACATTTGATTATCATGCAGTTTCAAATAACCACTGTTCATTTTGTTTTTAAAGGGAGAGATCACCCAGAAATGAATATTCTCTCATTATTTATTCACCCTCAAGATGTTCCAAACCTGTATGAGTGTCTTTCTTCTGTTGAACACAAAAGAAGATATTTTGAAGAATGTTGGTAAGCAAACAGTTGACGGTAGCCATTGACTTCCATAGTCATTTTTTTTTCTCCATACTATAGAAGTCATTGGTTGGCATCAACCGTTTGGTTACCAACATTCTTCAAAACTGCATTTTTTTTTTAATCTTTTTTTTTCTCCATACAATGGAAGTCATTGGCTAACGCCAACTGTTTGGTTACCAACATTCTTCAAAATATCTTCTTTTGTGTTCAACAGAAGAAAGTTACTCTTACAGGTTTGGAACAGCTTGAGGGTGAGTAAACAATGACATAATTTTAATTTTTGGGTGATCTATCCCTTTAAGTGTTATATAGGGTTTGAGAAATCAATATTTTATGGCATCTCAATAATACATTCAAATGATTATGCAGCTATCTTGGTCTGCCAGGTTTTGATACGCTGTAGCAGCCTTTTCTGGCCATGAACCATTCACATAGACCCTCTAAATGACATGTATTTCTTTTATGTGCTGTTAAGGGATAGAAAAATCAGAATTTGATGGTGTCACAATAATATACCAGGAATAAATAATTGCATACTAGTTTCAGCCTGTCAATGGCTGTATAGACAGTGTAAAAAAATAGTGTAAGATGTGTAGACTAATCAGAAATTCTGTCCTTCCTAAAGAAGTCATTATTTCATAGATGACTCAAAACACTCTCTGAACCACACTTAGAGAATTAGATTCATGCATTTGACAGATACTTTTTATCCAAAGCAACTCACAGTGCATTCAAGCTATACATAGTGTATAATAACTAGATAATCTTGACCATGAGTTGAGTTGGTTTCTGAATAGAGAGGCTGTGTGTTGGCTTAGCTGTATCAATGAAGTAGGCATATTTGACATTTTTTTCATTTCCAAAATGTGCATTTATATATTATATAGCTCAGTAGATTCCTTGACAAAATTTCAATTCAGTGCACACATGACATTATTTATTATTATCAATAATGTTTATCATTATTTTATAGTAATAAAATGGTATTCTTCTATTTATTGTTGTATTCAAATTCACCCAAAAATGAAAAACTGATGAAAATGTATTCACCCTCAGGCCAGTCAAGATGTAGATGAGTTTATTTCTTCATTAGAACAGATTTGGAGAAATTTAGCATTACATCATTATCTTACCAATGGATCCTCTGCAGTGAATGGGTGCCGTCAGAATGAGCATTAAAACATCTGATAAAAAAACATTAAAAAAAAAAAAAAAACACAAGTAAACCACACCAATCCAGTCCATCAATTAACATATTGTGTAGTAAAAAGCTGTTCATAAGAAACAAATCCATCCACAATTTTCAATGGAGGAAGCATTATAATAGATTATGGACTCTGAATGGATTATGTATTTTGGCCAGAGGCAACTGTTAAAAGTTAAAGACATCTTAATGATGGATTTATTACAAGCACACTGTTTTTTTACTTGACAAGACATTAAATGACGGACTGGAGTTGTGTGGATTATTGTTATGTTTTTTATCAGATTTTTGAACTTTCACTTTGACAGCTCCCATTCACTGAAGAGGATCCATTGGTGAGCAAGTGATGTAATTTACATCCATGGGTGAACTACTTCTTTAATTATTTGCACACTATTATCACACAAACCTATATTTTGGTGGCAAAGGTTTGGTAACCTCATGTAAATGCCTCCAGCATCATCTCAATTTTGTCTTCTTTCTGAAATACATGTTATTTATGTCTGGAAAGCTTGATTTCACTTAGACAAAATGGTATAATTAATGTCGTCTGTCATTCATAAATGTGCTTTATTAGGAGAATTGGTTTTTGCATGTTCACCCAACAATCTGAGCATTAATCAGTGTGTGTTGTGCTCTCTGTGACAGTCTGTATTAGACTGTAATCCACCAGCCAGAGAGGAGCGTAACCTCTGAGACCACTGACATTAGACCTTCTGACATGTCCCTCTGCTCACAAATCAACCTGTGTGAAAACCTCTAATCTCAGTCCAAGACTGCCCTTCAGCTTTACACCCACATGACGGGCCAACTGATGGGTTTTTATGTGAATTGTGCTGAACATATACAGGTACTGCTGCTGCTAAATTGTGTTATATATGGAGAGTGTTCTCAAATTGTTATCTTTTGATGTAGTATATGAAATTCATTATATTATTGTGCTTTGTTATACTTTTTACCTTTTTGGTGAAAAAACAGGGAAAATGCATCAATTATGAATATATAATATTACAGGGCATATGCAGCTAATTTAATAAGAAGAAATTAGAAATATAATATCAATTTGACTTAATATTTTGATATCTGAATTTTGCTTACTTAAAACTTAATAAACACACAATACTCAATTAATATTGTATATATTTCTTAATGCTTTGTCCTATTCACACAAAATGGCTCTTTAATGATTTTAAAATATAATAATACTGTAGTATTTATATGTTTATAATATTTAGAATTTCACAATTTTCACTTTTTTTTTCAAATCCCAAATGATTCTTTCAAGCGAAACATTTTAGACTGTGACTGGCCCATTACTCTGGACCCGTTAGTGACTGAATAAGACATTTAGGGTTGCACAGGCTTGTACAGGAACCATCACCAGTGTGAATTTTCAAATTGTGACTGAAGTGTTGAGTGAGTTATTTAAAGTAGCAAGTCTGAAGCCTGGTGTGAAGGCTGTGAGAGATTCAGGTCATGATAGACAGCACAATAATCTGTGTGTCATGAAAGTACACCACTTTCTTTCTGAAAAAACTCAAATGATGGCTGAATCCTGCTTGCTAGTGTCAGACAGATATCAAATATTTGCCATCTCAGACCAGAGGAACCTCTCTAAGCCTATGTTTTGGTGAAATTGTCTATGTCTTTGTCTCAGTCTTTCTGGTTTTGACTACAAAAAAAGGTGATTTTGTTTTTACAAGTAGAAAGATATTTGAAGTTGTTCTAAATTACGGCATCAAGTTGCTGGAGGGTGAAAGACATAAAGATGGAGAGGCAGAGGAGGAGGTTGGGGAGCTGGGGGGTAGCACATACTAGCGCCTTAGGTGGCTATTTTTGGACCCAAAACCAATTGCTGCAAATCGCTAAAGAAGGATACAGATGTCATTCCAACAGCCATGAGGGGCCAGTGAAGCTTTTCTTTTTCTTCTACTTTTTTTATTTGTTAGTAGAGAGTAGCTTTATAACCAGAGGAATAGTAACTTATACACTCAAAGGCAAATGCTAGGTTAAATACAACCCAGCGCTAGGTAAAATATAGACAAACCCACGATTGGGTTGTTTTCAACCAATGGGTGGGTTAAATGTTTAACCCAACCTTCTGGGTAGTAACCCAACTGCTGGGTCAAAACAACCCAATTGCTGGATTTGTCCATATTTTACCTAGTGCTGGGTTGTATTTAACCCAGCATTTTTTTAGAGTGTAAAGAAGAGGGAATAATCTATCTATCTGTCTATCTGTCTGTCTGTTTGTCTATCTGTCTATCATCTCTATTGGCTATATTGGATATTTAAATATGATCATTTTCTGCATTTTAAAATTTAGATTACCTTTGCCATCATCTAACTCTCATCTTTAAACACTATAAAAAATGTAGTCTTTAGCTAGTTTTAACATGAATATCAATTTTACATGCTGTACATTACAATGTTTGCTGCTTAAATTTACTTTAAACGATTGATCATAGTGTGTAGTTTTATTTTTTTAATTTATTTTGACAAAATACTACAGTTTTAATATCATTCATTAAGTAATTACATCACATCATCACATCAGAGCCATTACATAAAAATAATTATTTACTTATCAGTATTGAAAGGAATTTTAATATTAGTACATTAGTTGATTTTGATTGCTTCCATTGTCCTCACTTGTACGTCGCTTTGGATAAAAGTGTCTGCTAAATAACTAAATGTAAATGTAAATGTAGTACATCCCTACAGTTTATACACTTTATACAGTTTACAAAAGTACAAAGCTGTCACACCTTTTAGCTTTTGTACTTTTTTTGTAGCTTTTCAGAGTGTGGGTTATTTACTTTATTTGTGGTCAGCTACAAATATAAGGGGAAAACTGGTACCCTTTCAAAACAAATCTGTACCTTATTTACCCCTAAAAGCTGCATATTAATACCTTAAACTTTCATATTAATACCTAAAATGTACATATTGTACCTTTTGAATGGATACTGTTTTTTTTTTTTTTCTGAGAATGCACTTACATGGCCATTATCTGGTCTTGTGATGGACACATTGTTCTAGTTGTGGACGTATTAAGCAAAGCAATTGTGCTGATTATTATGCCATACTTTGTCAAGTTATTAAGTGTTACCACTTTTTCCGCTGGAATGGTGCTGATAATTGTATTGGAGCTGGTGTTTGGTCAGTCCAGTGAGTTGAAAGATGGAAAACATAAACAAAAAAAAAAGCTTCTGGTGTGGAATGGTGTAGTTATAGCATCTACCAGCAGGGGTTAATTGGACCATGTTAAAAACTTGACCGCTTGAAGAAGATAGCATCTCACCCTCCAGATTTTGATATTGATTCCTGTTTTTAAGACAGTATTTCTTGTCCGAAAACTGCCTTTTCTTCAGCGGGCATGCACAGGTTAAGCACCACCACCTCCCATCATGCATTTACAGTTACAACAACCAGTTTGATTTCCTGTTTACCATTAAAAAAGACAACTTAGTCTGAGACTTTTCTGAGAAGAGTTTCTGTAGCGCTTTTTTTCTCCCTGCTGGAGTTTTAAAATGATAGCTGTGGATGTCAGGCATAACCTGTCCCTCCCCAAACTTCACACAGGCCTTCAATCTGTGAGTCCTGGCTCTCGCTCCTTTACCAAGATGCTTTATTAAGTTTTTATGAGGCTGGCTCTTGTCACCGATACTGACAGGGGGCCAGAGAAAGAAGGCGAACAAGAGAAAGCAGTGATGAGGGAGGCAGTCACTCCACAGCTCTCCATCCATCCTCGGTGCTGCATCCTCCTCTTTCTTTTTTTTCTTCACGTCCCTCATTGCCTGGTCCTGACAAGGGCCCTGTGGTTGAGTTTGGGCCCCATGACACCCTGTGGCAGATGGGAGGACCATAATAGAGATCAGGGCCGAACCTGGAGGCGTGCGGTGCCGTCAAGAAAGACTGACAGTGAGGGAGAGAGAAAGAAATTGTGAGCACCACGGTGTTTGAAAGAGGCAGCTGGCATCTGCAGTGATGGGCTCAGCTCATTAGAGTTACTTCTCAAGCTGGATGGAGGCTCCAGTCGGAACGAAGAAAAAGGCAGAGAGGTCAACCCCCGTCCTTCAACATGCTCTCCGACTCTTCCTCACTACATCCTGAGATGGGTTTTAACAACCTTCTCTGAGAGACCTCAGTGACAGGTGAGGTGGTCACTAGCTTAACATAACCGGGGATACACAT
>JAFVLL020040299.1:0-25000 GCA_021397915.2 Tor tambroides
GGCTTTCAGAGTTGCCTAATATCCTTAGGGTCTACAAAGTGCATGAAACACACTAAGGGAAGTCGGATTTTCTTTAGACTTTCATTTGTGCTCTGCTCTCTTTTGGCAGCTTGCACAGCATTGCTAAGCAGTGAAGTGTGATCTGTGACTCTTACCAGTCATTTGCAGAGCAAACAGCGCACAACATGAACCTCTATATCAACAAGACACTCCATAACAACCGTCAGGCTGAAACACGCAATTTCAAGATTCAAAGAGTAAGACCTGACCGTCATTTCTGACAGAACTGCCTGGCACCCATATTAGAGATAATGTCTGTAATAGCTCACTATTAAAGTAAAGGAACAGTGGTTTTCAACTGCTTTTGCTTTCCGACCCAGATTTTACACTGAATAAAATTGGCAACCAAAGCAAAGAACCAAAATTGTTCCCAAATTAAACCTAAAAAAAACCCTCCTCAACCATCAAAATAATTCATATTACTATGAACCGAACAGCTCAAAAATACGCACAATGAACATAATGAGCTGAATACAAAAACTGCACATTCTGATAAGGCATACATAGCAAGTAATGCAATTTATTTTTTTAATTTATCAAAAATAGATTTCCTCAGAATAATCAATGAATTACATTGATTGATCGGATCCAATGATTGGTCGGATTGTGTTTTATGCATATACAGTTCAAAAGTTTGGAGTCAGTAAAAATTTGTATTAGTTTCCACAAATATGTATTAGTTTCCACAAAATAAAGCAGCACAACAATTTTCAACACTGATAAGAAAAGTTGAGCACCAAATCATTAGAATGTTTTTTTGAAGGATCATGTGACATGAAGACTGGAGTAATGGATGCTGAAAATTCATCTTTGCCATCACAGAAATAAATTGCATTTTAAATTGTCAAAATAGAAAAGTCATTTTGAATGAAAATTTCACAATATTACAGTTACACTATATTTATACATTCTTGATTAAATAAATTAAGCCTCAATTTTTTATTTTTTCATTATTATTAAAACTTCCCCTTTCCAATTATAGGTAGCCTACTGTGATATAAAAAGTATTTTATTAACTGTAATGTGAAAAAAAATTATATAGTTGTACATATGTAAAGTATAAACCATATTATTTATTTACTATACAAAAAAAGGATGACTTTCACTACTGCATTGCAGTAATATTATTTTTTTTTTAAATAATGATAATCAGTAGGAAAAATTTAACCAAGGACAAAAGGATCGCTTGGTATAATGCAACTGCTGCCATCAAGCCCACTACAAAACAGCAGCTACACCTACCAACCATCCATCTTCCAGAGGAAGACATGCAAGAGAGCACACACGGACACACACAGCTGGTGTCGACCAATCAAACGCTAGCACTGCTAATGGGAGGGGCCTTGTTATGCATCATGATGTCATTCAGTCCCTCATGCTTTCCTCAAACAAGCCAGCTAAAGTGAAGCATTGTGTATGACAGACATTGCGTTATATATGCTTAGTGGACTGAGCAAACCATTCGCTGAACCAGAGCTCTATAATACCTGCTCCAAATTTATTGGAACAAAGATGTTGAAATCCCTTCAGGCTCAATGTTTACAAACGCCAAGCCTTCCTAAATAAATGCGGTTGCCTTAAGTGTACCTACAAAACCAAACGGTAAAAGCTTTAGAACAGACTAACATGAAGGTGCTGCTGAGGGCGAAATCTAAACGCTGAGGGCTCTGGTTCCTGTGAGAGCATATCAAATAACCTTGGCGTCACATGAGTCTCTGCCAGTAACATGAGATTGTGGAAGTCAGAGTGCAGTGTGGTTTTTATTATCCATTTTATTCAGGCATTTTTGCGCCGAGTGGTCATGGTGAATCAGAGCAGACAGGTGGAAAATTACCATCTAGACTTTTACGATGAGGAAGTGGCTACCAAATATGAGCAGTCATCAATTATAGCAGTGCTGAATGTTAAACAAAAGAACCTGAAGGTTTATCTTAGATCAGACCGCCTCGTCTTTCTCATGTTCCTCCATCCCTTATCGTTTCCCTTTGGATATCTTGCTCATTTTCTTCCCCGTATCTGCCAACCATGTGTATCTTTATCAATGTCAGGTGTACCATACAGGCCAGAGAAGATATACTTCCCTCTTGACAGCTTGGCTCAGATGATTCCAGATGAGCGGAAGCTTTATTGATGCGTTTTTGCATTCGACCTGCTCACCCGTAATGAATCACATCCATCAAAGGGCTGTGATAAAACACACGAGTTACACTAACCCGGGGCAAGAGAGCATTTAATTAATAGAATACGCTGCTCGAAGGATACGGCCCGACCTTGAGCAACTTCTAATGAATTATCGCCAAATGCACCACTACACTGGATAAATACAAATTGAGGAATATTATAATTGGATTGGCCTACTTACAGGCACAGATGAGTCTCATTCCAACCGTAGAAATTCAAAGGCACCAAATCCTCAGTGCATTTCTAATGCGGAGACAGAGCTGGTTAACAAGAGGATGTTGTTTAACCTTAGGGGTGTTATCGCAATCAAACCAATTAAGCCAATCAATTCTGACAATCCTAGGGGGGAAGTAACACTCCTGTATCAGAGTCTTTAAAAGAGCAGGCAGGAAGCACATGCCACCGGTCTGCTGACACGCTCTAATCGAGATCTCTTGCACGTGGAATTAATGTTCAGATGGGAGAACACAAGCTGCAGAGGTTATCGGGGTATTGAAACAGACATTCCCAAGTCATTTATAAAGAAAAAAAGTTTAAAGCAAAGTTCAATTATATGCATAGTAGCTAATTTAAAAATATGAGGATAACAAAATCATTAGTCACTAGAAACAAGCCAAATTTCAAAGCTAATTGAACAGCAGCAATAATTTAAAAGTTGCATTGCACATCATTTTCCCCTCTAAACATTTTAGGCTGAAAACTACACGCAAAATGTCACATAAATTAAAGCAATTAAATTATAAAAAATATAAAAATATATAAAATGAAAACATATGTAAAAGTTATAATCTAAAACTAATTTTCAAAATAAATATTGTTTGTCTATTGGCTTTTAACACTGAAAGCAACTAGGCTATTTGCATGGCAAACACATGGTAAAAAATTCAAGACATGCAATATAAATCTGAGACATTAATATTTTTTAATATATATTTAATTATAATTAATACAAGACAGAAATTCTAAAAAAAAAGCAAAGGTAAAAAAAATTCTAATAATTAATAAAATTTATTTAGTTACTTTAAAAATAAAATGCAATTTTTATTTTAGTATAAATTGTAATTTCTGATGCACTAAAATACATTTTTATTTTTAGCGCATCACTGTGTGAGTGATATTATCCAATCAGGTTTTCATTATAAAAATAATTCTCAATTGGGTGATTGGGACCTCAAAGTGAAACAAAGGGATCTTGTATCATCCTGAAAGGGTTTATTTTGTGATGATAACCACCTTACTGTACATTATCCTGCTTATTGCATGACTACTTACCAAAAAAAAAAAAAACCCCCAAAAAAATTGAACATAAAATATTGATCAGAAATGACCTTATTTTGTGAGAAGAGACCCCAGAGTAATACACAAGATATGAAACTACCACAGCTAGTGGTCATTACAGAAAAATATTTGACCACAGAATGCTATGATTGACAAACAAGTATCAAGTCTTCTAGAAAATCATGTAGTAATACAAAAAAAATACAGAGCATTATAATGTCCATCACGTTTTATAGTAAGACTAGGAGCAAAATATTTATCCATGAATGATCAGGAAAACAGGAAAGGGGGTTTCCTGTGTTGTCAGGTAACGCCTGGAATCCCAGGACATTGTCTTCCAGCCACTCAGTCTCCATGAGTGAAAGGAAAGGGTGGAGAACTGACAGATACCTGCCTTCGTCTCCTGGGAAACACCAGACTACCGCACTACTCTTGACCCTCAAAACATTTCCCCTTAAAACCAAAGCATCAATCCAAAAAAAAAAAAAAAAAAAATTAATCTATTTATTTAACACGGATGACATGCCCAGAACTATCAGTATGTTGTTTTGGAAGATCTAAGGAGACAAAGGCACCCTTGAACCAGCCTTGGGAGAGGAAGAAAAGCAGGCGGCCTGGTGCATCAGAGTCGAGCATGTGAAACTCTTGTGACTACAGTGAACTCAATTCAGGACTCTCCAATTAAGGGGCTTTTCAAACTGAACATTCAGCACCGCAGGCAACTCACCAACACGCTGATGTGGAGTAGCTGGGCACTGCATCAAACTTGACAAGGAACTTGACTAAGCAGCATCTATTCCACACAACTCATCACTCTTTGTGACAGAAATCACTGAAAAACTGTCATTATCCTAGACGGTTCCTCAAGAGTTAGAGTTAGAAGATAAGCTCCTCATTTTCCCCGTTTCCAGCAAACCTTTAATAAGCCTAGTCTTTCTCTAAGTAAATGACAAAGTGAGCATCCACAATCCGCATTAAACAGGGCCTAATCCTTATCTATAAGGTGCTTAATAGACTGAAAATCAAGGATTAATGGAGAGCCAAGTCAAGGACACATTTAGTCATTTAAACTTAATTAAATCTGACTTTGCAAATGAATTTTAGACAGAACCTTGGATGCAGAAACTTAACAAAATAAGAGACCGCTGCTGCTCTACTGATCCATAGATACACAGCTTACATTGGCCAACATGAGGGATTTGTTTCATTTATCAGTATCAAAAATGGATATGCACACTACCATTAAAAGTATAGGGTCAATAATTTACACTTTTATTCAGCAAGGATGCATTAAATTAACCAAAAGCGACTAGACATTTATAATGTTACAAAAGACTTCCATTTGAAACTAATGCTGCTGAACTTTCTATTCATAAAAGAATCCTAAAAAAAATTGATCACAGTTTTCACAAAAAATGAACACCACAGTACTTTTCAACACTGAGAAGAAATGTTTCTTGAGCACTAAAACAGCATTTAAGAATTATTTCTGAAGGGTCAACTGTTTTAATGTATTTTTAATCAAATTGTCTTGCAGTCTTCATCTCAAAATGAATATGCATTTTTCATACAGTACTTCCACATGTTGCGATCATTATCGAAGGCGATTCATCTGCGATAATGAAAGCGATATTGCGTAGCTTGTCAGTGATATACGGCTATGTGTATTAAATGCCGCTCCATCTGAAAGCAGCTAATGGAGATTTACCGCAAATCACGGAACCGGCTTTACTGACGAGATGTGCATGAATATCGCGTTCGACATATCGCCCAGCCCTAGTTTCGTGCATATGTCATTTCAGGCACAAATAGTAGCGGAAGTGAATGGAATTCAGTGTTCAAGTGCATCTGCGTGGCTCTCATCGTGTCTACACTGGACACGAGCGGCATGATACGACCCGACAAAATACAATAGAACTCCTTATAATCAATGATGCTGTGTGACTGACTACACTGGATGCGGCGCGACACGACTAGTAAACGGATGCCTCGTTCTATTTATGACGTACTGACACAAAGTTCAAATGATTGGCAACCGTCACTTTGTCGCATCCAGTGTAGACAGACTTTGGGGCCATTCACATGGCGCGCCTAAAAACGCATGGAAAACGTCCGCAGCGCCGCTTTCTCCTTCTTTCAAAGCGCTCAGGAGCTTGCACTTTCGTGGCATCTGCCATTGCTTAGCTCTGCTACTAAATTTATTTAAAATGGATATCTCTGTCGTGTCCGGTGTAGACACGGTGTCTGTGTGTCAGCAAAGAAAATGATCAGTATAAATATAACAATCAGTATAGGCCTACTAAACATCGCACATCCTGCGATTTGACTATCACGGATGCGCACATCGCGATATCGATGCTGAAACGATTTATCGTGCATCCCTAGTTTGTTAATAGCGAGAATTGGATCTTAAAATAAAATGTGAGTGCTAAAAGCAGCTCTGCTGTACACACGGAAATGTTTTGTAACCACCGCTGAGAAGAACAGCCGTGGCCAAAACAAGTCCATGAATAGACAAGTTGGCATGGAAAACATTATTCTTAACAGATACATAAGGGAAGTGAGTGGGAGAGAAGCCGGCCAGCATCCTTATTGAGCTATTTCAGCTCTGGAATGCCACGATGAACGCACTGGTGCCAGTTGCTCTGGAATTTTGGAATCCAGTCCACTGAGGTCATTCTCGGAACGGTCTACTTACATCATAGCCGGCCCTGTCTGCTGACAGCTACAATGAAGGAACGAACGGTTCACGTTGGGCGGAGGGGAGGTGGTGCAGCAGGGCGCACATCCTGAGCCGTCCGCCGCTAACACAATCCCACCATTCACTCCCACCCCTCCACACCCTCTCTCGGCTTCCTCTACAAGATTAAACGCATCTAAGCAGCAACTTCACAAACATTCGACAGCATTCACTTTCATCCACCATGGCAGAACTGTCCTGGACCTTTCCATTTCAATATGAGGGCCATGATGTAAGAAACTCGGTGGATGTAGGCGAACTTTTTGAACCAGCAGGCCCAAACAGATGCCAAATCTACACACCCGCCAACCCCGAGCTTTGTGTAAACGACTGGAGGAAGCATTTGTATATTTCCAAAATTTCACTCCAGGCAACAACAAACCCAAAAAGTGCACAAAATAGGCTGCCTAATGCAATACAAACCCCACATTTAAAGCACATAAACAACATTTACAGAACACAATTGGGCCTTGAATAAGCCTGTGTGGGAGGAACATGAACTATAACAGAACAGTTTATGTTATTAGTGTCACTCAGTGACTTGTTATTGCTATTAGACTTCCTAGTAATAGCAAGTCACTGAATGAACAACAGCAAAACTAAAGCCCCTGCTCTGCTAATTATTTTAAAACTGTGATTCACTTCCCTCTATCTGAGGAAGGGATGTTTAACATGATGAGCATGTAGCTGCTGTGGTCATTTAATTATGGATGATATGACATCCATGCTGAGGCCAGCTTTTGAGAGGTCTGACTGCTCTCTGACGGTCAGTAATGACTCAATTCTGTCTCACTGTGAGTTTGAGCTTACACCAGTGGGAGCGATTTAAAGACAAATACCAAAGAAATGAAAATTATGTCATAGGGTGTTGGACAGCACATGAACAGAGAAAACGTGAATTCTTTACACATTACAACACATCATCTGGATTTGAACTTTTTCCCAGAGCGGGCCTGGAAAATAAGATTAAACTGCTCTGTATTTCAAAACAAAGGGATAGTTCACCCAAAATGAGAATTGTGTCATAGTTTACTCATCCTCATGTTGTTCCAAAACCGAATGACTTTATTTGTTCCGTGGAATACAAAAGGAGTTATTCGAAAGACTGTGATGGTCGCTGATTTCCAAATGCTATAAAAATATTATAAAGATTGTCAGTATGACCATATTCCAAGTTGTATGTAGTCATAAAAGCGCTTGACTATTCATTGATTGTTCATTACTCATTGTATCCAGTGAGTTCACTCATTGAGTCAGTCTGATTCAAAATCTAGACTTGTTTTGTGAAATTTACCATTTCAAGATTTGCCTCTCTTGAACAAATCAGGAATTTATACTTATGAAAATGAGTTACAGAGCACATCAAGATTATCTATCATATGATTTCAGAAAACATAGAACATGTCCACAAGTCAAATGGACCAATTTTCTTATACATTTATGGTGCTTTTTTGTCCTTTTTAAAAGCTTGAAACTTCAGTTCCCATTCATTTTAAGCGCATGGAAAAAAAAGATCTTGTAAAATTTCTCAATTTTTCCTCGTGCTCCACAGAAGAAAGAAAATAATACAGGTTTGGAATGACATGAGGTTGAGAGTAAATTATGACACTTTTTATTTTTAAGGGAACTTAACCTTTAATTTGTTGGTTGATCTATATTACAATTTTTAGAACTTGATTTTAGTTGGTCCAGCTCAGAATTAGTGGGGATGGAAAATGAGATGAGGAGTCGGTGGCAGTGGGTGGACAGAACTGGATGTCCTGTCTTTCATGTGAAGTCCCTGGTTTCGACTTACATCCTTAAATAAGAAGACAACAGGCTGCCATGACAACAGCCCCTGGCAACATGTCTATAGGGTGCACACAGCCTTAAAGAAGCTTTATTTAACAACACAGATCTGGAAACACAATCAGTAACCATGGCTTACTACTACTCTGTCTTGTAAATCAGAATTAAAATTGTGCATGTGCATTAACAAACTAACAACCCCTCTTAAAAATCTAATTGAAACCGTGACAAGAAGGCATTTTCATGTTTGTCAACAATGTGCTAAAACCTTTTCTATTGCACCCTGTCTCCTATTACAACTAGGAGACAATCATCCACAACCAGATCAACATTCAAACCTATTATGTGTAACCAGGATTTTCCACACAGCCCTTCCTTTAACCACAAATCATAATGCACACATTGGAATCTATCATATATTCATGCCATTGTTTCTTTACAAATTACATTACAGTTAAAGCAAACACACTAAAGGCAAAAAATGTATTGTGCCATCAGACACTGTATAATGTATGTAGCATATGACATACAGTATGACTTAACCTAGTATCTTTTTAAGTTGAAAATGTACAGCATAAGTCACACACAGGAAGGAAAATGAACCAGTCATTTAGCCAACATGTTTCTATTAGAGCTGTGGTACTATGGCAAGCCACTTTAACATTTAATTTTAATATCTCATACAACTAACCAGCAGCTATTTTAATGTTATTCGTTCTTCTTTTTAATTACCAGTAAATACGCCAACAGTGACTAGTATTTGCACAACTAACAACTGTTCTGTATATCTGTGGCTCATAAATCAATTATTAAATTACAGATAGGATATGTTGCTAATTGTTACTAAAGAAACTTGAATATATACCAGTAATGATTATTTGAATAGCTACAAGAAACTAAGGAATAAACAGCAGGAACAGAAAGAAATGGAATACGAAACTAGCAATTTGTATAAATTTGAGTTTAAAATTAACAGTTGATATCTGATCAACAGACCCCTATAAATTTAAACTGCAAAACAAGCCATTTGTTTCAATGTCATAGTTACTAGTATTGGGAATGACTAGTAGAAGAATAAGTAAGGGATAATCAACGGCTAGCCGTGCATTAAAGGATTTTAATGCACGACGTGGAGGCAAAGAACCGCCCTACGCGAAGCGTCATTAAGGCTCGTTAGCGCTAGCATTCTGCCAGCTTCAAATCAGACACAGAGATGAAATAGTGCGGTAAGACCATTTATTTGAATGAATTATAGCATGTATTTCAATTAATTGTCGATTGAGAGAGAGAGAGAGAGAGATGACAGTTGTGTGTACCTGCTTGCTGCGTCTGCGTGTCTCTCTCTACAAACAATTACTTCAAAAACAGCGATTTTATCACCTTGTTGCTGGGGAATATAATGTAGCGATCTAGTATCTATCTTTTATTTTAGTAATAAAAATCGCGGGGAAGCGTTGTCAAGTTTATGTGCGTGTGCAGCACAATCTGCGATCTCCGACCTCTCCCTCTCTCTCTCTTTCTCCGTGTGTGTGTGTGTGTGCGAGTGATGTGTGTTGGTTAGTGTGCATCAATTAAAGCAGCGCATTAATATGGAACGGTGAATAAACTGACCTGGAACTACCTGTGCAGTTAAACGAATTTAATGAACACCTGCCAGCCAATCAGAATCGAATATTCAGACAGACCATGGAATAATTAATATATAATGTTCAGGTAATACTGACTAAATAAACAAGTGTTCACTACTTGCAAATAATGAACAGTTACCTTAGTGAAAAAAAAAACACTAGTTACAAGGAATGGGGCATTGCTAAACCATTTTAACTGAGGAACAAGAACCAGTGAAAGACAACTGTGTTCCAAGACCAACCTGAGAATAAATTTTCCCTGAAAATATATCAGCATGTTGTGTGTTTTAGCAGTTTAGAATCAGAACTAGCCACACAAGATTCAAAAAATGTATCACTCTGCTGCTCTAATCTCATAAAAATGTATTTTATAATAATACAAATGGAGCGCTGATTGATTTACCTACAATCCACTCTAGGAAACAAAATTTGCAGATTCGTTTGTTAGCGATGAAGCATCTTATTGTGTGTGGGTTGCTTGATTCTGTTTTTAATAATATAAATTTATATAAATATATCCATAACAGTATTTCAATAAAATCTAAACATTGGGCCACTTAATAGGGGGTGGGGGCTCATGAAACGCTAGAAATTTCCCTGAAATGATACAGGCTAAATGTTAAAACGGCTTGCCATAAACAGTCCTGTCTGACAATGCTTCGGTAAACATAAGACTCTGAATTCCCCTCGGTATTAAAGGGTGATAGCAAATAAAAACCCAAATCATTTGGCTATTTAATATATTTAAGCACAAAATTATATTTAAAACACCTCTTTTGTGATTTATATCACCGAGGTAAGGTGAACGGATCTGAAGCCAGCGCGGCCACTGAATATCACTCACCGTACACCCGCACCCATCCCTGCTGCTGGCAAAACGAGTCCATCAAAATCCCATCGACCACAGGGTCTAAAGAAATCATGCCTCCCTGAACCGAGTCCACGTTGCCACCGGTTACTGAATCCGTCTCCATACTCGATACACCTCCACGGTAACGTCCAGGTAAACACTCCAGTCCAGTGGATTTCCACGCGCGTGGCAGGAGAGCCTCAGTCACAATGTTTTCCGTTGGTTTGAGATGGTCTGGTATCAAACCATACAGCTAAAAAGAGTTTAAATAAAGCTGGATAAACTAGCGACAGTAGTATGACAATGTTCAAACTAAACGTTTGGAGTTTCCCATATTTTTTTCTTTGTTTCACAGTTGGAATATAAATTATGTACGCGCGACTCTAATCTATGTTTACATTACTCAGCACTGTAGCTACTTCGTCGTCAATAAAATAAGGAAATACGGATATAAAAAGTGTCGATAGTGTATTTAAACACTTATCAAAGCCTAAAAAATACGAAAGTGCAAAGTTTCAGATCAACCTAGTTTTCTTAAACAGAATCAGCAGCCAAAAGTTAAAACAGAATCAACAAGCAGCAGTTCTTGAAGTTATATTCGGATGGACTGCTGTTTCTTTTCTGTGTCCATGAGTCAGGTCGTGGAAACAGCAGTAATAATTGAATGAATCCAGCCGTCGGTTTTCCTGGATCGACGGCAGGAGTTTACTGCATTGTCCTTGCGGCAAAAATCATCAAAATAACAGCAAGTATCAGTTTATTGTTCTGTTGTCCACTTTAAGTGTGAGTCGTTGTTTGGGACTGCCTCCCTCCCTTCCTCCCGGTCCTGTGGTGAGGACAGACAGCCCTTTTCACACTTCAAAATCCAGACCGCTTTTCCACCTCAATCACATGCCATTGCCAGCCTGTGCGCTGGGATTCAGGGGAAACTAGAGGATGACCGAGTGACTCGATCAACACACATTTACGTTTTAAACCGATTCAGGCAGCTTTTACTACTTTTACATATCAATTAAAATTAAGTGAAAATTTTAGAAATACATAATGTGTTTGTTGAATGTGAAATGAGGACGAATTGAGACTTTGACAACGTCGATCGACATAGTGAGACAGATGTGAACTGATTATCGAGCGAGACATCTGCTGATTAACCTCGTGCAAAAATGTCATAAAAATGTAATTTGATTTGACTTTAATAGGCGTTGCATTTGATTCTTGAATAACATATTTTGTAGACATAGCCTGAATGAAAAATACATGCATTCAATTTTATAGATATTGAGAGATAATTTAGCTGAACACGAAAGGCGGCCTCCGTCTCCACCTAGTGTTCATTAAGCGCATCACAAGAACATCAGCCAATAGCTCTGCTTTTAGACCATTGGTCTCAAACTCGATTCCTGGAGGGCCACAGCTCTGCAGTTTAGCTCCAACCCTAATCAAACACACCCGATCCAGCTAATCAAGCTCTTCAGGATCACTAGGAACTTCCAAGCATGTGTGATTTGGAGCTGGTTGAAGCTAAACTGTGCAGAGCTGTGGCCCTCCAGGAATTGAGTTTGAAACCAATGTTTTAGACTATAAACGTATTAATTTGTCACTGTAATTTTTGATTGTTTATATGATGTTCATTCTCTTCATCAGTAAATAATATTAAAAGTGCATGTGCATGTTCTAAATTAAGTGCAGTTAAACAAAAATTTAAAGTAAGTTTTCAATTAAAAAAAAAATTATTTCAAAATAAAATTGTTGCAATTTTGTGTCAGGAATCATACAGTGTTCATCTAAGGGTCTAATTTTTAATATTTGAAAAGACTAAACACAGAGCATGTATTAAGTAAATATAACCAATTTTTGCAAATATATTTATTTTCATTTGAATGACAAAATGCTTCTAAGGCTTTCTTGTCTTCATTGTGGCTTCAGCTGTGAATAAATAAGAAACAAAAAAATGCCATTTAGAGAATAAAAATAAAATACAATAAAACACAAATATATTTTAAATGCCCTGGGTTAAATAAAAAAAATGTGTACATTAATTTTGCATCATTTGATACTGAATGAAGTAAAATACCCAGTTGTCAGCTTCTCTGCAAATCGGATAAATCAGATATATCAGTTCTCACATTGTGTGTTAAGCTTGAGCATAATAGGTTCCAGTACGTCTTCAAGGTGTTTCTTCTGTTCAATAAAGTCTTGAATTGTTGCATTTTTGGTGTTGTTTATCCAGTCAGATTTTGCAGAACAGATGTTTATAAACATGGTCTATATAGCAACACACAAACAATGATTAGAGAATTTGTACTTTTGGGTTTGCTAAAAATGTTAAAAATACAATCTGCAACTTTTCACTAAGGAATTAATAAATAATTATTTACCTTATCTTCTTTATTGAGCTTCCCTTGAACTTTCTCTGGATCAGCTATAATGTCTCTGACATCTTGTATTAATGCTTGCAAACTTTGTTTGGCCTCTGTCAGGAGAAAAAAAAAATCATCATCTGCCTTAATCATAACAAGATTTGACTCTGTGCTGAAATGTTTCACTTTCTCACCAGCCCATGCCAGATACTCTGCGCAGTCCAGTTTGTCATAACGCCGGGCCACATCAACAGCCTTCTCGCCACGGAAATTGACAGCTTGAAAATCAGCATTGAGCTCAGCCAAAGTTTTTAAAGTGTCCAGCTGACCCCACATGGCAGAATAATGCAATGGTGAGTAGCCTACAGTAAGAGTGAACCATATTGATTATTTATTGTCAAATGTTTTTTTTTTTTTTAGTGCAACAGGTTGTAATTTCTGTTAAAGTTTGTTAATTGGTCCATTAACAGTAAACTAAAGCTGGTTTGCAGGTCTTGGCCAAGCTGGTTTTAGAGGGGTTCTGGGCATTTTTCAGGCTGAGAGACTTCTTAACCCTTTAGTGGTCCTCTGTCATTTTAGTCCAAAAACATTTGGTGAATTGGTATGAAATTTTCCAATATTTGTATTTTAAATGGTGCATAATTTAGGGGTAAATATTTAATAAAGAAACAATATTATTGAAACAAAATATAGTAGGCTACACTTATTTTATTAAAATATGTTAGGCTTAATTGTCCTCGGTCTGTTTTGGATAACAAGTTTGACCACAAAAATAGGGTTAAATCAGCTCAGACCAGCAAACCAGTTCAAGCTTTTACTGTAGGAGTTAAAGTGAGCAAGTAATTACTATTTTGTTATTAGGCCTACAAGTAATTTGCTCGCTAATTACCGCGCGCTGTGAGTTCATTGACGTCAGCGCCGTTCTGTACGAGCTCGCGCACGATGCCCCTCCGACCAAAAGTACACGCAGCAAACAGCGCATTTCTTCCTACCTCATCTTTTTCCCACAAAATATTCTCCGATTGCTGAGTTTCGTCGGCACTCTTGTTTTCCAAAATACTCTTAAGTCCCTCTACATCATCATCTAAAGCACATGAAAGTACAGTTTTCTCCTCAGTTGACCGCATTATGACTCGCGGAAGAGTGATGTTGTGTTTCGCTGTCTCTATGGCAACCGGGCAGTCATCTTGGTCATTACTGTCACCGGCCACGAGATGTCGCTGTTGACTGCTTTATGAAATAAGAAGAGCTGAAAATCTGAGCTGAACTGAGAAATTATATATTATCTTGTTGATAGCAGTTATAGAAAGTAGATTCTAAGAAAATGAAAGTAAGTAAACGTAAGTAAAGTAAGTAAGTAAGTAAACGTATATATCAGCTGCAATTTTAGACAAGAATATTTATGTATGTAGAACTAACTTACTATTGTATCATTACCCATAAAGATATCATTTAAAAAAAGGAAAGAAAGAAAGAATAGAAAGTCCTTGAAGGGTTCAGACTTCTCTGTGGATATTACATAATCATCTAACATCTAGGAAAAGAACTGGCATTGAAAAGAAAGATCATAATCAAGACAAAATATGTATTTGAAGTCATATATTTTGATTCTTCGAAATGAAAATCTTGAAAAGTAAACTCAAATCGATGGTATATTAGTATAGTATGTGAATCAATGTACTATCCACTTTGTTTAGTATATGCACATCTTTTTCAATAAGAGGAAGGGGGAAAATTATTAGGAAATATAGGGACATTTCTTGTGGTAAAATTATGTGATATATTTAATTTAAAAGGGAAAAAATTCATTTGCTAAAAAGATAGAAATTCATGTCCTAAAAGGTCATTTCTCTCATGATGATAAGGAATGGAAAGTCATCTGACAGGGAAATTTGTGAGTGCAAATTCACTTTGTCATCATGTAATGTCATTGTACATTCCAAAAAAAACTTCCTCAATCAACTGAAACCATGTTTGTTGTTAAAATATCATGGCTAGTTTTAATGAGAGTCTCACCTGAAAATAATTTCAGTTCTGGGTCACCCCAACTCAGTATTTGCATCCATCATTATCATCATTAGATGAAATGACACAGGGAAATATGTGGCAGAATTCACTCTATTATACAAAAAAAAAGCATCATTTACTTTTGGATATTAGTGACATCTTGTCATGCCACACCGACAGTCACGTTGCTCAAGGCATGAAACGATCACATTACAGAGAGAGAGAGAGAGAGAGAGAGAGAGAGAGAGTGTAAAGAATGTGGAATGAATGGATTTGTGTCAAAGGTTTTGACTCATGCCATTGCTCTGCTTTCAAGTGTTCACTCCTGACCTGCCCATAACTCCTGCTCTGTCATTGGAGTCTATTTGTAGCATGTGTGTGTTCAATGAATGACATGACTGTATTTCCAGTTGCTCTATGTTAGGCCAAAGGAGGAAACTTTTTATGATGTGGGTCTATAATTATAGGAAAATTGGGAATGGGAGGGAAGGGGAATGGCAGTATCAAACATGAAGAGATGTCAGCTATGCCTGAAAGAAAATGTATAGAAGGCTGACATTGATATTACAATATGATTCTGTTATGTAGATATCTGTGTGCCACGGTGGGATCTAGTGATTTTTTCTCTGGGGGGAAGTCGTGGCCTAATGGTTAGAGAGTTGGACTCGTAACCCAAAGATTGAGAGTTCGAGTGTCTGGTCCAGCAGGAATTTTAGGTGTGTGGAGTGAATGTACAGCGCTCTCTCCACCTTCAATACCACAACTGAGGTGCCCTTGAGCAAGGCACAGAACCTCGAACTGCTCCCTGGGCGCCGCAGCATAAATGGCTGCCCACTGCTCCGGGTGTGTGTTCACAGTGTGTGTGTGTTCACTGCTGTGTGTGTGCACTTAGGATGGGTTAAATGCAGAGCACTAATTCCGAGTATGGGTTACCATACTTGGCCACGACACGTCACTTTTTTTTTTTCAATTTAATACTAAATTATTAAATTTTTTATTTTAAATGGTATATTTTTAAATTATTTTATTTGTATTTTTTTCCCACCCATCCATTCTCCAAACTGTATGTCCTTTGTAGGGTTGCAGGGATGCAGAAACCTATCCTAGCTTCCCAGACCATAGGCAGGGAAACAACCTGAAAGGATGGCCAGTCCATCATAAGCTTTGTTTAATTTATTGTAATTTAATTTAATTTAATTTAATTTAATTTAATTTAATTTAATTTAATTTTATTGTTTTATTTTATTTTAAATATCATAACATGTCTTAATAAAAAAAATCATAAACCTTCTGTTTTTTTTACAAGATTAAATGAAAGAAAAATTGACTGCATTTTATTTTATTTTATTTTATTTTATCTTATCATAACACTTAATAAAAAAACTTCAAAACCTTAAAACCATCTGTTTTTTTTGTACAAGATTAACTGTACGAAATATTTACTGTTATTTTAGTAATTTGTTACATTATTTTATTAATTAAATTATTTTAAATTGTATTTATTTTATTTTATTTTATATTTTATTATATTTTATTTTTACCTCCACCTATCCATTCTACAAACTGTATATGTAGGGTCGCAGGGATGCTGTATAGGCCATAGGCAAGGAAACAACCTGAAAGGATGGCCAGCCCAAGTTTTTATTTTATTTTATTTTATTTTATAATTGTCATGGCATGTCTTAATTAATTTTTTTTACAAGATTAAATGTAAGAAACCAGAATCAGTAGTAGGTTCTCCCTAGTTTGTCTATGACAGATTTTACTTTTTAATAGTTATTAGAACAATTAAATACTAGTTCAAGTAGACCATTTTCACCACCATTTCACACTCACAGTCCTGAGTTGTGGTGAGACGAATATGCATCTGGCTGTTTTCACCATTTAAAGCGCGGCTGTCAGCATCTGTCCTCAGAGCTGTTAAAGCCCATGCAGTCATGCTTCAGTTCTCTCAAATGCCAAAACAACATCTGTGCTTGCCCAAGGAGTGCTAATGTGCCTGGGGCTGTCAGAAGCCTCAGAGATTTCACTGATAGGTGCCATAATACAGCAAACACTTATATCTAAAATACAGTAGTTCTTTGCATTTATGTAGGCTGTGGCTGCTTACATCAGCCGTCCTTTATCTAGGGCTGCTTTTGTAAGTGATGAATGTTTTAATTACAATTTACATTGACCAGCCTGGTCCCAAGGCTAATCATAGAGGATTGAGAATCAACATAGTCTTGTATTGCTGTGTAAGTCCATTACATCATCTTATTAGAGTCACTGAGCTCCATTTCTGCCAATCTGTCCAAGAATGTCATTTAGGCTAAAGCTGTTAACATTGACTGAATGAAAGACCTTTGACCAGGGCTGAAAAACTTTCATTTTGCTTCATCCTAAATGAAGAGCTGACCTTCTGCCCTATTAATCTATAATAATCTCTTTCTGACGCCATGTTCCTCGTAAGTCCGTGTCTGTTTTATGTTTCTGCCTTGAAATTAGTAATCGGGCCTGGCTTGGCCTGAATTCTCCCAACTGCACTTACAAGTGAATCACGGCGCACTAAAAATAACCCCTTTAGAAGACTGGACTCAGGAAATGAGTAAGGCTCTCGGGTCCTGAGAATCGAGTGATGTCCGCCGCTTTACACTGACCCCTCTGCACTGGATTACAGCCTGACGTCTAGGTGACATCTTCCACTGCAGGAGATCCGAAGACTAACAGATGTTTCCTTAAGCTGTAAGGCCGATAATGTGGTAGTTTCAGTCTTTATGTTTGTTTCTGCTGACTCATGATATTGGATTTCCTCTCTTCCTGAAACTTCAGCCACACCTGTAAAAGGAACACAGGTTTAACCACTTTGTATGTTGACTATTCACATTCTTTAAAGCTTTTTATCATTTTTAGGCCGTGATGCAACCAGTTTTACAGTTACCCACATAACTTGCTTGATGTATTATTGTGATGTTTGGAATGACATTAACATGACTGAGTGCATTGAAGTACTATGTGTGTTGTTTAGGAGTGAGTACCAAATTAAATCAAGTCTAACAAAGCCATTTTTGACTGATGGTCTGATTAGTGACATATGTGACCCTGGACCACAAAAGCAGTCTAACAAAGCTTATATATTCAGCTTTCAGGTGATGTATAAATTTCAATTTCGAAAAAACTGACCTTTATGACTGGCTTTGTGGTCCAGGGTCACATATAGTGTTGGACGGATGGATATTCAATACAGTACCAAATGGTGGGGTCTGTAAGATTTATTTGATAAAAAAATACAGTAAAAACAGTAATATTGTGAAATATTATTACATTTTAAAATAACATAAAATTATTATTTATTATTAAAATAATAAATACTTTTAATATTTAACATTTATTTTTAATATTTACATTTTGTTTATTTATTCCTGTGATTACAAAGCTGAATTTTTAGCAGCCATTACTCCAGTCTTCAGTGTCACATGATCCTTCAGAAATCATCAGTGTTGAAAGCAATGCTATCTCACGACCAATTCATACTTTTTTTTACAAGGTGGCTGATTCGAACAAATTTGTACAACCTCACTCGTACGATTTTGTATGATTTCTTTGAGGGGTAGGTTTAAAGGCGGGGTTAGGTGTGGTCCTTCATATGAATTCCTACGAATTTGCCACCTCATAAAATATGTATGATTTTTCACTAATCGTACAGATTCGAACAAGTGAGGTCCTACAAATTCGTACAAATTAGCCACCCTGTACAATATGTATCAATTGCCATGATAATGTGCTGCTTAATTTTTTTGTGGAAACCATGATACGTTTTTTCAGTATTCTAGAAGGATGTATTTACTGTCATTTTTGATCAGTTTAATGCATCCCTTAAAAACAAAAGTGTTATAAAGTATTTTTTATTAAAAAAAAAACAAAAAACTGAACGCCGTTACTGACGCCAAACTTTTGAACCATAGTGTACCCATTACTTACACTGTGTAAACAGCAAACCACAATTTCTTAAAGTAGGATTTGTACATTAAAAATAGTGTCTTTTAGTGTATCACATGAGATTTTGATTTGTCATATTCATAACTCAGAGTCATGCCCCAATGATGCCTTTCAAGAGGGTAGGAATTTCTATGGGTATGTATCTTTTGATCATCACTTTGGTTTTGGTGATGCAATGACTTTTGTTACATTTGCTTTTCTTCTTGTTTTACTAAATGATTTGCATTGTCTTAATCACCATAATGTGTATTCCTGTAACCAAACATCAAGCACACACTGAGAATCTAGGTTTTATTTAAATTGGTAAATGGTCAGATTTTCTTGAGACTAAGAAATACATAGAACATTTATTATTTAACTCTAAATGTCTATGAGTCATCACATAAAATTAATCTTGAATTAGTTAGAGCTAGTTGTGAAAGTAGTTGAAAAATGTGGAAGTAGTTGTCAGCAGACTTCTGTCTGCAGCTCTCACAAGTTGAAACCATGTGACCTGCTCAATGGAAAAGAAAGTGGTTGGAAAAACAGTTCAGCTATTTTAGGCTTGAATGATAATGATGATCACACTTTGCAGTGTGTATGTTAACCACAAAAGTCAACAGGAAGCTGACATATCAGAAAAAGGCCATGGTGCATAGAAACAATCCAACGCAAGGAAACAACAGTACACAAAGAACTCTGATGGCAAAGAGGCTGTAAACAAACATTGTGTGTCACAAACACAGGTGTCTATGTTGAGATACGTTTCCACAGGATGCATCTATAAATGGGTTGTGCGTTCATCTAACATAGTTGACATACATTAAGACTTATTTCCATTGAAATCTGGGGTGTACTCTGGTAAGGTACACCTGTGGTCTCATTATCAATATTATGCTTTTCAGCTAAAAGTGATATTTATGCAGCAGCAATATGATTTTTTGACCAAATATTGCAGCATGTGATGAAATAAGATGCATTTACTTTTTTACACAGGCTCATGGTGGTGTTTATGGCACCAACGAGCACAACTACAATTATAATGTTAATACACAGCGGATTTTGATAATTCAGAAACAGTTTTTCTTGCTTTCTGTTCCCATTGTCTGTCATTAGGCAGTGCTGCATTCCAGCTGCAGTGGGCACAGATTCATCACCTTGATGTCTGTTTGGGTGAGGTCCAGTGCCCCACATCTCAAGCATATTGCTTCACTGAGCTCTGCCAGAAAGGGAGAGAGAACATTATGGAGTCAGGAGAGCTCTACATTCTGCCATATTTTTGTTCTGGCACATTCTGGTCTTTTGTTGCTCATTTATTTTATTTCATTTTATTAAATTAAAAATTTTGGCATATTTTAAAATTTGTTTTAAAATGTTTTTGTTCTGGTGCATCTCTTTTGTTGCTCAGTTTTTTGTTTGTTTGTTGTTTTTGTTGCACCTACATGATATGTATGCATGACATGTGCTTTAAACATATTTCTATTATTTCTTTAACATATTTATTTTACACATGAAAAAGGAAAAAAGAACACTCGTAAAATGTCATTTTTTGTCATGAACAGCCAAAAAGTTTTTTTTAAAAAATTAATTTATGTTATTATTTTTTTTTTTATTTTTACTAAGAAAGAAAAACATTTAACTTTTGTTCCCCGCTCTTTGCCTCCACTTGCATAACCAAACAATAAACCTTAAAAAGGTGCACAACATGTAAGGTAAAATAAAATTTCTTTCTGATCAAGTGAAGGATTTTGACACTGGCACAGAATAGCATCTAACCAAATGCTTCAGTTCTGTGCAGTTTAGCAGATGCTTTTTAACCAAAGTGACGCATATGCTGATTGCAGGGACGGTCCCTCTGGAGCAGCACACTTTTTCTTTAACAGTGATGGGAGGAGAGGATCTCAGCAACTTTACAATTCTTAGATTGAATTCTTATCTGTATTCAAATCTGTAACCTTTACATTGACAAGGTAATGAGACTGTCTGACTTATAAGCCTGCATCAACATTTGAATCAGAAAACATGTCAAAAAATGAATGTAGCATTGACCTTGATCAGTGTTTTGTCTTTGGGTGTTTAGTTACACAAAAGCAGAACTTAGGACAACTGAGTGCCATTGATTGCCATCAGCGACGCTAGTTCTGCATGACGCTCTGGTCTATTGTGTACGGCTGCTGAGTTCTGCTGCACATGACGTGCATTGTAATAATACCCTGCAAAGAAAAGTACCCAACAAACTTGCCTTTGTCACCAAGTTTTAAAATTTCCACAGAATTTCTACAGTTCTACAGAATGAAGTATATTGATTCACAAGGTTGATGCAGTGCTGCAGTTTGCACAGTTGCACCTCTGGCTCTTGCCCTTGTGCATGATGATTATGAAATGGTGAGGGCTGCTCACATTGTGGTAAATGGTGAGTATTTATTAGAACTGGAGAATGTTGTTTACTGAGCAGCGTGTTATGTGTGAGCTGGTGCCTTGCAAGAGGGTTTTTGTGGTTATGCTAATCGGTTTCCTTTTGTTCTGTTTTATTTTCGCATCTGCATCTCTCTTTCACTTTAGTGAAAGTCACTCTGGGTTAGGTGACAAACACTTTTTGGCTAAAAGAAGATTCAAAAAACATTAATGTCAAGGATAATGCAATTTCTAATACATATAAATAGAGAAATAAAACCGTGGGGCTTTCGTAAAGTAGGTTTTGACTTTATCTGTTTACACTTAATATACACATAATGTGGTCATTCAGAAACCAATAAAACTTTACCAGATAAATGTATTCATCAGTAATCTGTAACTGTCAAGGTGAGCTTCCTTTAAACTTAACAACAGGCACTTCCTGTTTGTGTATTTATATGCTGATGGCTAGGCCCACACAGAAACTCCATCTGCAAAAATGCCATAGATTTCTGTTAATTTGGGCCTTCTGTGAGTTCTAAATGATCAAATCCCCTTTCCTTTTGTGCATGTTTATTAAATATTTTCCTAATTTGATTATCTTTTCAGATACTAATAAAAGTGTAGTACTCTCATTTTCAAATTACGTATTTACGTATTTACGTAATTACGTATTTTATCATGTCATTATCATTAAATCCATTGTGCAGAATTTTGCAGAATTTTCATCAAAATTGGTAAACAACGAATTCTCTCTGGGCCTAGCAATGACACATGACAATGCCATTACATGATTTTTGCAGAAATTGAATTAAATTAAATTAAATTATTAAATTAAACTTTAAACTTTAAATTAATTTTTTTAATTAAATTACTTATTTATTACTTATTTATCAAATAATTTGTATAGTTCTATAGTGAAGAGTTCTGAATATAAGTAATTATATTTATAAAAAATTACCCTGTTGAAAAAACAGCATATGCTGGTTAGGTATGTTTTGAAGCATAGCAGCTGGTTTGAGCTGGTCCTGAGCAGGAAATAGTTGCTTAGGACCAGCACGTGACAGCTTAAACCAGCTCATAACCAGCTTTTAACCAGCTCAAACCAGCTGCCATTCTTCAAAACATACCTAACCAGCATATGCATGTTTTTCAACTGAGTACTGTTGGAGCTGTAGTGCAGTGGAAGGTTCTTGCGTGATATGTTGGTTCAAGAGAAAGTAAGTCTGTGCCTGGCATTTTGGCATGAGGATTAATTATCTGGAAGAATAAGTGTAAAAGTTCTAAAGTTTCAATGAGAGTGATTGACCAATTCTAATTGATCCTCTCTCATTACAGCATTTTTTTAAAGACACAAAACACTGAACATTTGCCTCTAGGGTACGATAACAAGCTCAGTGTACTCTCAGATACTGAAGAAAGTCTTCCTCTCCATTTGGGAGTTTGTGAGTTGCTCTAGTTTTCAGGTTAGATTTCCTAATGTGTTTTTGTCCTGCTGAGTTGAGGATATACAGCTGTTTTTTGTAGCCTGACGGCAGTAGCAGCTCTGCTGCCTGGGTGGCTGATTATCTGGGTGGCAGGCAGCAAGCCATTTAAACTTGTGCTTGTCCTGATTGTGGCTGTCCTATATTCTCTCTTTTTGGAGTTTTCTACAGTATTTCAGTTTGGTAGATAGCTCTTATGTGTTAAATGTGGGGTTAAGTGTTTTACTAACTATCTTCCTTCACTAAAATTCTTTATTTTGTGCAGATGTTGTGGCATAATCATTTTAATTTCTGATCATGTTGCATTAAATTCATTTTAATTAATACAATGTATTTCTAACAAAACTGAGTGTTCTTAGACTAAAACCTCAAAATGTGTCAGTTGTGGTCTGCTTGTTATTTGTTGACTTGCTCTACACAGAGGTACCTGCCACAGTTCTCAGAAAAAAACTGGATGATTACATAAATGCGGCATAAATCTCTTGAGAAATGTCACAGTTATGTTGACACAAACAAAACAGCTACTTGAAGCAGTTAGGTCAGACTTGCTTTCAGTTTTTACACATATATACTTAGATTCACACCTTTCTTGTGTATGTTTTCAACGCCAGTTGCAACCACAAGATATTTTCAGACACCAAAAGAGGAGTGTCATGTGTGGTTTCAAGGTCGAGAGAATGAAGTCAACACATTTTGATGTACGTCACGGTGGTGCGTTAAGTTGTTATTCTTTGTCAAGTCTGAAATCGTCAAAAATTCAAATTAAGAAGGTCTGTATACTGCACATTTTGTTATGGTTACAGAGGAATCAGCCAAACAAACATGTGCACATTGCCCAAGAAGTAACTTAATGACACATTGCCTGGTTTAGTGGTGCTCAGCAGTCAGAAGTAAAAATAAATCCGAGTTTAGCTCCAGATAAGTATTTAAGTGAAATAATAGCAGATGACAAAATTGCACTGTAACCGTAACAAAGTGACGAAAGCATGCAGCAAGAACATTGTCCTAATCAGAACAATCAGTGTGATAGATCATCACTGTCACTGCTGTCTGTGCAATTATGCGTCATGCAATATCAGAAAACTTTGGCAAGATGGAATCACAAGTCACAAAAGAGTTTAAAGGAATAGTTCACATTTACGATAAATGTGGACTGAAGCACCATATGTCAGTTTTGTCAAATGAATCATTCCTTGAAACAATCTGACTGAAATGAACATGCCAAAAAGATTTTCAGTGAATAGTGACTTAAAGGAATATTTCACCCAAAAATGAAACATTTTGTCACTTGCTCACAGATGGATCCTCTGCAGTGAATGGGTGCCATCAGAATGAGTCCAAACAGCTAATAAAAAAATCACAATAATCTACAATATGACTGTAGTCCATCAATTAATGTTGAAAAGTGTTTGTATAAGCAAGACATTTTTAACTTCAAACCTTTACTTCCAGCTAAAAAGAGTCGTCTATCCAGACTGGAGTCATGTTGTGGATTATTGTAATCAGCTGTTTGGACTCTGACGGCACCCATTCACTGCAGAGGATCCATTGGTGAGCAAGTGAAAAAAAAAATCCTTTAAACTTTTCAGCAAATTTCAGTTTGAAAGTTTTTGAAAAAACAGCATGAGGATGAATAAATAATGAATGTTGATTTTAATTTCTGGGTAAAATGTCCCTTTAACTGCAGCCTACTTGATGTGCAAATTATGAGTTCACGCTTGAATGCTTTTTTTTTATATCATCCGAAACTTACTGAACTATGTCTTCTCTATTTGTGTAAGGCTAATCAAGGCTGTAATGATAGCAATGAACATAAATGTGTACAGTATCTTTTTAAATATATATATTTTTTATCTAATCACATGTTTTTTTATTGTCTTATCAGTGTCAGTGGAGCCCTGTAAAACACTCGAAGCCAAATGACTTTTACCACACCTTGTCAAAGTCTGCGTCTCACAGACATAAACGAGTGCCGATTATTACTCACACAATATAGTGCAATAAAGTGCACTCCTTTCAGGTATAGTAAAGATAAAACTGCTATTTATAACATATGCGCATGTATCTATGCTTATGTGCATACTGCATGTGTGAACAAGACAGAAACTCAGTCGGATCATCTTTGTTTCCAAGGCAACAGCAAGCACCATTCCACCCACGCAAGCTAGACAACGATCCCAGAACGGGGTTTCCTCTCACACCTTGCATTTGCAGAGCCCGAGCTGATCCTGCCTGTGACAGCAGCCGCTTGTGCGTCACGGCAAGTGTTCTCC
>JAFVLL020040299.1:30000-42961 GCA_021397915.2 Tor tambroides
ATGCGCACATCTCTCCTCTCCCTCTCCTTGTGAAGCAATGCTAATTGCTCTGATGAGGGTGCTTCGTGTTGATTCCTCTGATTGATTCTGCACCTGCTGCTGGATGTTTTAAGGGTTATTTTAGCACAGTTTCCTCATTCGGCAAGAGAAGAGAGGAATTCAGCAAGGACCTGCAACAATCACACTGTGTCCTCAATGCATATTTGATGTTAAAGGGATAGTTCACCTATAAAGGAAAATTCTGTCAGCATTTGGTTGCTCTCAGTGGTATGACTTTCTTTCTTCCATAGGACACTAAGGTTAAACTTTGGAGTATATCATAACCTGTTCAATATAATGAAAGCACATGTCAAACTTCAAAAATGACAAAGCAAATGCAATAGCTTTGTATGAGACAAACTGATTTTTGATTCATTATTCGCTACAGGTCTCAATGTCTGCTCTAGCTATAGTATTGGCTGATTAGTAAACAGCCAGTCAGATCAGTCCAATAAATCAATTGATTCAGTTCACAAAACTGAGGATTTGTTCATGAATCTGATTGATTTAGTTCTCCAGTTTGAGACCCTGACTTTGAGTCCCTGCTCAGAATAGTGATTCACCCAGAAATCAGACATCGACTCGTTAAAAAATTGACTCATAAGAGTCATTCACCCATGAAACAGACATCTCTGGTTGGGCTGTATGTTTTTGATTCACTAAAGAGAACCAGCTGGCATTCGCTTGTGAATCAGTAGGGTTCAGTTCAGTGAATCAATTAAAAATTAAGTCCCTAGTCATTGTAATGCACTGAAGAGAGATAACAGCACATTTTTTGGAAATTCCTTCTTTGGTTCTCCACAAAAAAAAAAAAAGAAAAAAAAAAGAAAAGTTGTCTGAAACTGATATTTTATTTGATACTCTTTTAGTATCAGTTTTAGTTTTTATTAATATTATATATATATATATATATATATATATAAATTATAAAAATGAAAATAATTTTCTATTAATATTAGTTCTTTTTCTGCTTACATTTTTATTTTAATTAAAGTTTTAGTAATGTTGTGTGTGTGTTTTCAATATTTCTATATAGTTTAAAAAAATATTTATTCAGTTTTAGTTATTGTAGTACATCAAGTTAAACTAACTGAAAATGAGAAATCTTGTATTGGCAACTAGCTGATATACAGTAAAATAAGTTTTTTGGAATATTTAGTTTTGGTTAATGTTTAATTTATTTCAAGTAACAATAATCTGTTTCCATTGTTCTAGTAATAATTACATAATAACCCTGGTTTGTAACAACATGAGAAAGTACATTTTTGAGTCTGCTCTTGATTCAGAGCTATATGTGTCAGTGACAAATTCTTTTGTAATCAGTTTTTGAGGTGGCATTCCTCTCTAGAGGATTACATCACTCAATCGAGGTCAAACTGAAATACACTCTATAATTCACACTTTCAATGGCCATAAACAAATAGCAGTTCACTGCTGTCAGCCATTAAACCTGTCATGGCGTGTGTGCTGATGCAGATGCACTGTATTACATTGGCCTCATTTACAGCGGAGGCATAGAAATTGCAATCGGTTTCAGACTTCAGTGCTACAGCTGTACGCTCCAGCAGCATATCAAAGCAATCAATTACCCTTGCACAGAAACGCTCAAGGACTCTGAATAATTCTGGGTAAGCACTCTGAGTATTTCAGTTTTGAACTGTTGTTCAAAACCTGCTGTTTTCACATGCATTGTATGTAACTCCACGACCGAATGAACGGATAGAAAAATACAGTTCAGAGGAATCCATTGATACTGAATGGATGTAATTTAAGCTGTGTTTGAGTGAGGCAGGCAACAGGAAGTCCATTGAAGGATGTGATGTGTAACCTAATTCCTTACCGTGCAGTTTGCCACACAGCAAACTGAGAAATGACGCCAAGCATTGATCTTCTGTCGGGTACATTGATGTAATGCCGGCTTAAGGAGATGAGTGTTTTTTCTGCTTTGTAGCTCCAGTTTATTAGGAAGATCTGATGTGTAATTAATTTATAAATATATTCTGTGTAGACTGTGATAAATTGGAAATTATTTTCCAATTTTACAAATCAGAAAAAAAAAAAAAAATTCAACATTATGCAAAAGACTCTAACGTTTACATGTATCTATGCAAAGCAGTTACATAACAGTCAGTGGTTTTGTCAGTTTGAAGCAATGAATAACTTTCTAGTGCCCAAAGGCTGATCATAGTTCAAAAACAAACAATATGCAGGTGTTTCTTCCTGAGAAAATATTCCATGAACGTGAAAGAGAAACAAATCTCTAGGCATACCTGAAACCCCAAGGCTGTACATTAGCGTCTGTGTCTGATACTGGATGCTTGTGATGGTAGACATATCTGACATATAATTGGTTGAGACTTAAGTGTATATTATGTGTCAGACAAAACCAAAAACAAAAATGATAGTTATATAATGATAGATCTGTGTAAGCATTCCTTAGGCAGCAGAAAAACTACAGTCCTTCATTTGTGTGTGCCATTTTTTGAGTGTTTATCTATTTTATTTTCTTACTTTATTGTCTTTTTTAATTTAATTTTTGTTTTCTCTTGTCATTTTTAGTTTTTATTTAGTTAGCTTAGTTTTACTGTTTTATGGCTGTCAAAGTTAATGTGCTAAGTAGTGTCATTTTAAAAAAATGCATGTTATGTTTAGTTTTTCAGTGTTATTTCTGTCTAACATCATTTTCATGTTTAATGCAGGTGGGCTGTGAAAGGTTTTATACAATGCACTAAAAACTCAAACAAAAATGATTTGTGTCCATTTTTATTTTAGTTTAGTAAGTTTGAATCATAAAAATGTATTTTAGTTTAGATTATTTTTAGTATATTTTTTAACTCTTCTAAGTTAGTTGTTATTTTTGTTTCATATTTAGTTTTCATTTCCTATGCTGCATGTACTAAGCATTATTAATATATTCCATCAGACGTGGTGTGAGTTCCTGTAAATGATTTCTATCAGCAAAAGGTGTGAAATTACATCAAAACCTCAGCAAAATCTCAAGGGTGTTGTATGTATCTTCACATTTTTAACTGGCCTCCATATAAAATAATCTGTGATGGTACATTGGCAATGGTCCCATCCTTCTGCTGTAAATCTTTTATTGCTGTCATTTTTTTTTATGGAAAACTCTATTGATTTTCCCAGATCACTAGGACAGGAAGCCACAGACTCATTGCATAGTTGATCCCCTGAATTATAAATGTGTATATATGTGTGCTGGTGCATTGCCACACATTTTCCTGCCATATGTCTGTGTATGTCTTTTTGTTGGAGAAATACTCTTCTTTCAGTAGGCAGAAACAAGGCAATCAAATAGCTTATGATTTATTCAAGCTTTGTTTTTATTCCCTGGAGTGTTTTCTGCTTGCTTACATAATTATGTGGCTTTCTCTCACTTAGTTCTGCTTTGGAGAGGTGCACATTGCTGGCAGGCATGATTCATCATTTGGGCTGCATTGCTTTACTTACTTAATTTAATGGAGCTCGGGCTACATGCCTTCCTGCCTCAGTGCTTATGAGGCCCATGTGAACTTTCTTACATCAGCTGTTCTGACCTATTCAGATGCTTTCCTCTGATTAAAAGCTCACTTTGGTGAGTTTGGTTTCCGGGACAGGGAGTTGTCGAATTTTAGATCTGCTACTAAAAGTTAATGCTTTGTCATATCTGAAATGGTTTTCATAGTAGATGTTATGGTTCGTAACCAATGTGTTGTTAATTTACAGTATGTAGAAACCCAGAGGAACATTTTATTGCTCATTTGTGGGCTTTCATTGCTCAAGAGTTTTCAGTTATTCTCTCAATGGTAGGTATTAACATGTTCTTCTTTTTTTTTATGCAATGTATTGTCAAGTATGGTGACCCATACTCAAAATTTGTCCTCTGCATTTAACCCATCCAAGTGCATGCACACAGTAGTGAACATACACCCGGAGCAGTGGGCAGCCATTGTTCCAGCGCCCGGGGAGCAATTAGGGGTTCGGTGCCTTGCTCAAGGGCACCTCAGTCGTGGTATTGAGGGTGGAGAGAGTGCTGTTCATTCACAATCCCCACCTTCAATTCCTGCTGGTGCGGGAATCGAACCGGCGACCTTCTGGTTACAAGCCCAACTCTCTAACCATTAGGCCTCTCTAACCATGCTCCATTCTGTGGAGCATAAAATAAACTAAAATTCTGGAACATGAAAATTCTGAAAAATGCCTCAGTGTTGGAAGTTCAAATCTATCTGGTTACCAACATTCTTCACTCTTAAAAATAAAGGTTCTTTATTGGCATTGATGGTTCCATGAAGAACATTTAACATCCATGGAAGCTCTACATAGCACAAAAGTTCTTTAGATTATTACAATGTTTTTCACACTAAGAAAACTATGTTTTTTGAAGAACCGTTCATTGAAAGGTTATTCTTTGGGGAACCCATAATGGTTCTTCTATGTGAAAACCTCCTTTTGGAAACTTTACTTTTAGGAGTTTTTAAAATATTTTCTTTTATGTTCCACAGAAGAAAGTAAGTCATACAGGTTTGGAATGGCATGATCATTTTAGTTTTAACCATCTATTTAAACAAAAGCCTTCTCGACATTTATCTCATGGCTGTTTAAAAAAAACAAAAAACAGTTGAGATACTGTATTTATGAGACCTTGTTTGTAATCAGGTTATCCATCAGCAAAATAGGGCACTGCATATAGCACCAGTAATATGAATGATTAACAGACATGAGATTAGATCTAAGATAATGAAACAGCCGTGTGTTGTCGTCAAGGAGTGTTGTTTTGTGTGGTGATGCTGGGAGACTCATAGACATGCATTAGTTTCTGGCTCAGACTTCAGTGAGCTCATCCTATGATTACTCTGTGTGGCTGACGTATGGCCAGAGACCAGGGAACCTGGCTGCTGCTGTTGTCAGGGAAACCAAGTTGAACTCTCTGATTTCGAGACATTGTGTTCACAAGCTTTAGGTATAATAATAAGTGGTGAATCAGTGCTTTAAGTAAAGACTGAGTTTGTGTCATAAGCAGGGACATTCAGTTTCACATACTCTGATACGTTGTACCATGGTGCTTATGTGGGTTTGAACCATTTCACGTCCTTTCTCTATTACCCACTAAATGAATAGGTAGCAAAAAGGTAGAAAAGGATCATGCAACTATAATCTAAGCATTAAATATTATTTTTTATCTATTTATCCAACTGTTCAAACTGAACCCCTCCAGAAGGCCACAAGTGAGTGCTAGGGGCTTCATGGAAAATTTGAAAGAATGTAAAATGATTAAAAAATATATCAATAGCAATCTATATAGTTTTGTAATATGCTAATGTATAGTTTATGTACAATTGTATAGTATACATATTTTGCATGCCTACTGTTTCTGCTTGCTAACTGGTGCTCTGGATCAACATTTGTTGTAAAAATAAATAAAAACATAAAAAATAATAATGATTAAAAAATTTGAAAATGATTAAAACATTGAATATGTTGAAATACGTCTCTATTTTTCTATTATTGGCTAGACAAATTGGTTGAAAAATACACACTAGCATTCAAAATTTGGGGTCTGTAAGATTTAAAAAAAAAAAGTTTTTATAAAGAAAAAATTCAATACAGAAGATTGTAATAAAATTAATAAAAATAATAATTTCTTTCAAAAAAGAAAAAAATTAACTGATTTTATCTAACTCTAAACTTTTGAATAATTGTGTACAGTGTTAAAATAATATTTTTCAACATAATCACGCCCACACACACACACACACACACACACACACACACACACACACATATATATATATATATATATATAAAGTAATTTATTATAAAAAAAACACGCTTTATTCATTTTGTTTGACAAATAAAAGCTTTTTTTTATTTGGAAACATGATGTTACAATATCTTGTTTCATTATCATTCTTTTTCAGTTGTATTATATGGGTTTTTATACTGGATAATATAAATAACTCTGTATATTAAGAAGGAAATCATCATATCTGGATGTTTAAAAACCCCTGACAATTTGCTGTCATTGTTTTTCTCACAAATGTCAATACCAATGCATCACTTCTCAAACTTTCTCTGACTTTTTCATAAAACACCTCTCACTGTATATTTGTCACTTTCTGAATCACTTGTTCAGTGCACGCAAAGCCTATGACAAAGTGCCATTGCACTATTCTGCCATCTTCAACCATGAGGTTCGAGTGAACATCTGCTACTGATGAATGAATGCAACGACTACCTTCAATTCTAAACAACCATTCTTAGCATTTATACTCTAGGGGTCAAAGTTTAGAATATCAACTACTAGACATCTTGAGCTCATGAGCGCTCTTCTTTGCTTTGATGTGTAGTTGGGAGGGCCAGAGCCGTTTTGACATTACATGTGGAATATATATTAAAAGCAGTCAAGATTATAAAGTCTTCCCTCTTGCTGACACACACAGAGAAACTGGCCTTTACAGTCCTTTATAGAGGGATGCAGTGTTTAGAAAGGTGTCAGCTGTCTGTGTGAGAAGCTTGCGTGGTGCGCTATTTCACTCGAAGGGTGCTATTAACTGTGCAGCATCTCACACCTCCGTGCTGTAAAGCTAGGAGAGATTGAGCTTAGGAAAACACTCTCAGACACCCATGGTGTCAGCCCTCTCACCCCACTGTTTACATTCCTCTTTCACACAGCATGGGAAATCACCCTGTGTTTCTGACACCAAAACAGCATTACCCTCTGCTCAAAGAGACCAGTGATTTAGAACATAATTGCACTGTATTTTCAGCTACATTATCCAAGAGTCTCATGATTTTCTTCTGTTCTATATGTATATATATATATATATATATATATATTGTGGCGGGAGGAGCAAACGACAGACACAGTGGGTGTGGCGTTAGGCCTCGGAGAGGCTTTTATTCAACAGAAATTTAAAATAAAGTGAAAAAAAAAGACCAAACAATTATTTTAAATTGTAATAATGTTTCACAACATTAATTTTTCTAATCAAATAAATGCAGCCCTGGTGAGCATGACATTCAAAAAAATTTAAAAAATCTTACAAAAATCTTATATAGATTAAAGTTAGATTAAAGTTCATGTGTATGTGTATGTGTATGTGTGTGTGTGTGTGTGTGTGTGTGTGTATATATACATATATATATATATATATATATATACCAAAGAAATTTACATACCACATGACTCATAGTTGTGCTTTTACTTTGCTGCTAAGATCCTACATCCGGCTTATAAACATATATGGAAAGAGAGCGGGGTGGGGGTGGGGGCTGTGACCCACCAGAGTGACGGAGTATAAATATGGATCTGCCTGTGGATGACTCATCATATCCTTGATGTGATGATAGGTTTGGAGGTTTCCCATGGCAACAGGCACATTTCCATACAGGGGTCCCATCAAAGTGCGTAGATGGGTTGATCACAAGTGATGCCTAATTACGTAAACAGACTTTTTATTCCATTTTCACATCCAGTTAACATTGCTTGAATGGTAAACAATCCCTAAACGGTTCTTAGAACAAATAGTTATTAGAGCGTGGTGAAGTATACCAAACCATCTGTGTTTAATGCTTAAAGCTAGGTTACATAAAGCTATTTTTTTCAGTAGAAAGCACTGTTTAGTGTGCACACTAATTATTCTTCTCTTTCTGGCAGAGAGATCACGAAGCCTCTCAGATGTGAATAACAGAGAGCGCTGATGCACCTGGTGCCTGGACATTCCAGCACACCGGCTTTTCCCCTGGATGGAATCAAGTGTGTTCTGGAAAGTAAGTAGCAACATGAACATCACTCAAGGAAACAGATGTGAGGGGGAGAGAGAGAAAAGACAGAGAAAAAGAAAAAAGAGGAGGGTGGGGGCCTGAGGAGATAATGTGTGACTGGAAATACAATGAGAACGTCTCACTCTCTTTCTTTCTGTCTCTCTCGATGGGAAGCCCCTCTGCCGGCTTCGGCAGACTGTACCCTGATTAATCATGGCTGTAATGTTGTAAGATTAAAACAGCGAGCAGCTCTTTGGTGCTTTGGGAAGTAAACACAAAGTAAACACAGTACATGGTGGGGGGCAAATGCTCCATTTTTCAAGCGCTGATTGCTGCACCTGTGCATGCCAGATCAGCAGGTTGATCAATCTTTGCGAGTGAACGCGTCCAAATTCTTGTGCGTTCATATTATGTGATGAATTTGATGGAGAACGCCTTGATTTTTATGCAGGATTACATTCCTAATCCTACACTGATTTCACAAACGGTTACGAATAAAAGGCCTAGTGTTGGGAAGGTAACTTTGGAAATGTAATAGGTTACAGATTACAAGTTACCCTATTTAAAATGTAATAAGTAGTGTAACTATTTCAATTACTGTATTAAAGTAATGTAACTGATTACATTGGATTACTTTTCGATTAGTTAAAAATACATTTCTAAATTTCTAATGAATGTTTTCAACTGTTAATCATTTTCAACCATTTGGGTTAACCTTAGTTGTCAACACTGATTACTATCAGATTTTCAAAATCCTTCATCCATTGAATTAAGATTATAATAATTTCATTTTAAAGCACAACCACCACAAAATCAGACTTTAGCAAATTAGATTGTTCTAATTTTTGATGTTTAAATTTTCAGTGCTGGAGTGTATTTTTATCATTTGCCATGGAGGCAACTCTCAGACAAGTTGTAGCTTTTAGCAGCAATGTGAATTGATGTAATTGGCAGATGTAGTGTGCGGCAAACAAGAGAACCAATCAAAATCATCAGAATACCAACACTTTACTAAATGGCCTTTAAATGGCAAGAGGCATTGTGCACATCAAAAACAGGTAAAGCAACAAATTAATGTTATTCAACATATCCTAAACGTTTACAGAAAATATTCAAATGTAATCGTTAACATTTTAATAAGTAACTTTTTTTAATAATTACACTTTTTTCTCTGTAATGGATTACAGTACATTTATTTTGTAATTAAATGATCTAACTCCGTTACATGTAAATAGTTACTCCTCAACACTGCAAGTGACACACTGAATTAAATGTGAAATTTTGAAGTAGAAAAGCTGAAATAGTACTTTCTTGTAATCTTCCATGCTGGCGTAGTCCTTTGACCTGTGTGTTTTTGTGACCTATGATACTATTGACCGTGGAAACTGTTTACTCAAGTGTTGTTAGACAAGTATAATGTAAACACAGGATTTTTTAATTTTTAATTTTTTGGTATCTATTGCACTTACTGCGTGGCTCATAGTTTTCTGCCGTTTTTTTAAGTGATGGTTCCCAAAGGTCTCATGAGACAGCAAAGCATCCACTGGTTGCACAATTTAGAACCTCAACAGATGCAGTACTTCATCTGTATATTGTTCACCTGCTGTATCATGGAGACTCAATATTCGGACATGTATACATACTGTGTATGCATGTGCAAAACTGTACATTTTAGATTAGAGGTTTTCAATCCTGCTTCTAGAGGGCCAATGGCCTGTAGGATTTAGCTTCTACCAGCTTCAACACACTTGTCAGAAAGTTTCAAGTGAGTCTGATGACCTTGATTAGCTAGTTTAGGTGTGTTCTATTAAGGCTGGGGCTAAACTCTGCCAAACAGTGGCCCTTAAGGAACAGGTTTGGACACCCCTGTTTTAGATGTTTAGATGGTCTTTATGACCTGAATTCAGTATGTCAAATAAGGAAGATCCAAAATGTGCCATTAGTGCTAATATGGTGCTAATATGACTGAGGTATGTATTATTTTGCTGCTGCTTCTGATGATTTTGCAAAGACATGACTCAATCTAATCATTCGCATGTCATGTGTCTCATTGCAGTGTATTGACTCTGTATTTTTAACAGATAAGATCCTCTTTTATCAGGGTGCAAACCTAAGAAGGAACAGTGTCCTCTCAACACAAATGCAGCTTGTTTCAGACAGCAGCATTTTCGGCTGTGGTTGGCTGGCTCGGAGATACTCTCTTGAGGGATTTTGGACTCATTTGAGTCCTTCCCATCAGCAGAGCACTCATGCAATCCCTGAATGAATAAAATCTCAGCTCTGCTCACATATCACAGCACATTTCCCGCCTCCAATGTACCAGGCGTGAAAGCACACCGTTCTGTGTAGATTTGAGAAAGACAGTGATTTATATATATAAAGGTGCAGTGTGTCATTTACAGACTTGAGCAACAAGTCTTGATGCTAAACGCAGAGAGAGTCCAGACGTGTCAGTCAAAATATATCTGATTAATAGCACAGATAAGTTGAATTCTTGCTGTATCTTTCCTCCCGTAAAATTTTCTCTCTCAAGGCATGCCGCCAATTTTTATGTTTTTACAACAGAGAGACATCAGGGAGTTTCGCTTGTCACTCCCATAAAAACTAATTTTATCTGTTGGCCGGCTTTAAGAGCTCTTGTATTTCAAAGATAATCCGATGAAGTAACATCTCTCACCACACATCGCCTGAGAACTTTGGAAATAACCTAAAAACACACTAGAGCTTCCTTGTTGTTTTTCAGTCGACCCTTAGGACTCAGTTCTCGACCTCAGAGCCTCCTCACGCTGTGTTAATCTACTCGAAAAGGTCACCCACATGGACATCAACACTCCAGACGTACCACCTGCCTTCTACTGAAATCAACTTACTGTTAGTGTTACTGTGTAGGCATAGACAGTCTAACATCAGCTCAACAGTCTAGACAGTAAATGTACAAAACTTTAGGCCTTGATTAACAGTTTTTTACAATCATTTTGTCACCAATTTCAGAACCTTGATGTAATTTTTCAAAACTCTAGTCACAAAACTCAAAACAGTCATTATTTGTAACACAGGCTGTCCAATGTTCAAAACTTCGCATGTTTAAAGAAGCCTTGCATTTGCAGAATCATTGGTTCAAATAACTAATTTTTCATGAAATATCATATGAACATTACATTAGATCACCCATATACAAGATACCCATAGCTTCACTGTGTAGTTGTTAGTACAATCATTAAATAGTTGTACAAAACACATGATGCAGGACGATTCTAAGTGCCCGACGATGGAGGGGGGCCCCCCGAGGGGGAAACGCGATTTCTACCGAGGGGAACGCGATCGCGATTTCTACCGAGGGGCACCCCCGGAACGCGATTTACCGAGAGGAACGCGGAACGTGATCTGTATGGAGGGGGAACAACCCCCTGTAAGGCGAACGCGATCGCGATTTCTACCAATTTCTACCCGAGTGGATATGCTCTCCAGGGGGTCCAGAAAACGTAGCGGCGCCCCTGTGTGAGGGTGCCTATTGAAATCCTTCTACCTCCATGTGGAGAAAAATTCCTTTTTTTCTCCTAACAATTGATTATACCTGAACATACTCAGTCGTCAGTTCCTTCACTTTCATAATCTAAACATGTAATATTGTTCATCATTTTCCATAAAAAAAACTATGCATCAAGAGTTATGCAACAGTTACTTAGCATTTTGAGCAGTTGTTGTATCAACTGATAGTTTGATCATTGTAATGAAATGAATAGACACTCAACTCGGATATAATGTGTGAGTTGTATTTTGAAATAGGCTAGTAATACTTTGATGTTGTGTCATTTTAAACCGGTGAACAAATGATCTGGTTTATGTGTATGTATCCAAGCATTTGAAAAATGTGTTAAGCATTTTGAAAAATGTGCATTTTAATCATCGGTTGTGAATTATTTGTCTGGAGTTTTGAAAAATGACATGAAGGTTCTGATATTAGTGCAAAAATGATATATTATAAATCACATTTACATTTAGTCATTTAGCAGACGCTTTTATCCAAAGCGACTTACAAATGAGGACAATATTAATATTTTGATATATTACAATATTTAATATTAATATATTAAATCAATATAATTTAAAAAAGACTTTATTTTTGCACTTATTAGAATATTAATGATTAATTCTTAAAGGGATAGTTCACCCAAAAATGAAAATTCTGTCATTAATTACTCACCCTCATGTCATTCCAAACACGCATGCGTCGTGGTACTGTCACGAACACGCGAAGACTGACACAGAAGAGATGTCATTGTTAAATAAAGTTATTAATTATTAATTAATTAATTATTTTTGTTTTCCTTGTGCAAACAAGTATTCTCGTAGCTTCATAAATTTAAGGTTGAACCTCTGATGTCACATGGACTTTTGTAATGATGACCTTACTACCTTTCTGTGCCTTGACCGTGTTAGTACCCTATCCGTGCTGTAGGGTCAGAAAGCTCTCAGATTTCATCAAAAATATCTCAGTTTGTGTTCTGAAGTTCCTACAGGTTTGGAGCAACATGATTATTTTTGGGTGAACTATCCCTTTAATGAATATTAATGTTAATATTAAACATTACACTTTATTGAAATGAATTTTGTATTAGAAATCAATTGTCTGTTGAAATCAAATTTTTATTAAGTAGATGGCGTCACATCTGTTCTTTGTGAATTAGGTAATCCCAGAGTGTATTACGCCATGCTTAGTGAAAAATTATAAGGAGCTGAATGAGTCAGAATTTTTTTTGACTGTAAATAAACTTTAGTCACTACATTTTTTTGTTGCTGAAATAGCTCAGTGTAATCAACAAAAAGACAATTTTGCCCAATATTTCCTATGTATTTTTATGAGTTTATCAGTGCTGTGTTGTTAGCTTAGCATAATGCTACCATCTGACTCTATAAAAAGAGATATATTATAAGGTCACACCGCACACACAAATGTCAAGTCAGGGTATAGTAACACCCCTCGGCAACTGTGGTGACAGTGCAGTCAGTGGATGGACATTTCCAGTGTGTGGGACTGAGGGGTTGTACTGTTGTTTCAGTTTTAGTTTACTGTAGGCATACATTTGTGATATAAATAACCCCTGGGGTTAGATTTGTGATTCTTATCAGCTTGATAAAATTACGCAGGGCTTTGCACTTA
>JAFVLL020040302.1:0-38614 GCA_021397915.2 Tor tambroides
AAACCAGTGAAGAGTAGGAACTAGGACCATATACCTATGCAAAAAATTACTAACTGTTTTGAGCTTTAATTGTGTTGAAATATTCAAATATTTGCGGCTAGACTGCGCGACCGCCCAAACGTATGTATGTAGCTTAAAAACTATGAGCGCAAAGTGACAACTACCAATATTTTTGCAGTAAAATATTAATCTTTAACCACTATTTCTATAAAATGGATAGTTACAAATAATTATGTTGAAAATGATTATTAAAAAACTAAGCAGTAGTGTCAATTTTGTCAGCCATTTTTAATGTAGTCAGTCTTTCAAATTAGTCTTAGTCCTATGCCAAATTTTTAGTTATCACGTTTAGTTAACATTGTCCTGATTTGGTTTAGCCAAGTTTTAGCCGACTAAGGCCCAGTTTCACAGACGGGGCTTAGACTAAGCCAGGATTAGGCCATAGTTCAATTAGGACATTTAAGTAATTTTTATATACGTGCTTAGAAAAAAACATTACTGGTGTGCTTTTTGAGAAAAAACCAAAGGCACTGATATATTTTAAGATCAGCCAGTGCAAGTTTCTTTCAGTTGAAACAGCTCAAACTTACATTTTAGTCTAGGACTAGGCTTAAGCCTTGTCTGTCAAACTGGAGGTAAATGTCTAAGTATTTTAATCTAGGTTTAGTCAATGAAAACATTTATTTTTCGTCATGCTGTATAATGCTTAAAATATTTTTGCTCCAAATAATAATCGCATTTGAGAAATCTATTTTTACATTTCAGGTACTGCACTTTCACCAATAAGCACAAACCAACAAAATGTGAACTCATACACATGGTTTATTTTACCTCATCTAGTGTACCGATTTATTACATGCTACTTAATATATACATTAATATCAAAGACTTAGATATTATAAACTATTTAATATATAAACTAATATCAGAAACGCAGATATGCACTCTCCATCTACAGAAAAACACACCACTGGCAGAAAATGTATCAGAGAAGCTCTGATTTGGGCATTTAAATTCTTGATATCTGGCAACCGCACACATGAAAGCTCGCGTAGTAGAGGCGTGTACAGCAGTACACAGTAATATTTTGTCTCTATTTTTTTTTTTTCAACAAAAATAAGATTTTTGTATAGTTTTTTATTTTTAAAATACATTTAAGTCTTGTCTTTTATCGTCAACGATATTGCATGTTGATATAGTCACAGTTATCGTTTATTGACCTTATTGTCATCTCATGTTAATCATGGGAAAAAAGCTTGTCAACGAACATTATTCGTCATAGTTTTCATTACTGAAATTAACACTAATAAGCAGTAAAGTTGGAAGCGAATGCCACTAGGGGGAGAAATGCAACTATCGCATACAAATGTCGACAATAGCAAAAAGACAGCTTGACAAACTGCATACCATAAATTACATTGGCAGTGATCATATTTATTGGTTATAAGTCAAAACCTAAAGTACGTTAACCTGAAAACCACATTGCACGACAGTGGTGATGCTGCAACAAAATCTGCAACGTTGCCTGTGGAGAGTCACCAGTTTTTTTCATTTAATGCCTGTAATTTATTCCATTTTCTGTGAGAAGTGAATATTTCTGGACCTAAATCTGGGTTGGCCGGCCATCTTCAAAGTAACGACGGAGTTTAGATCAAAACAGCACTTGGAAGGGAGACTTGCAATTGTGGGAATTCAGACGGAGTTCAGGTCACACCTCCTCCAGACAGATGACATTTAAATTCCATTTATTTTCTTGGCAAACGCCGCCTCACCAGAGCAACTTACAAGAAAATGCATATACTGTATCGTGACAATTGCTTCAACACACAGTAAAGGACACAAAGCAGTACCAACAAGCCAAGGGACAATAAGAACAGCGCTAATAAGACAAGTAACTGTGGTATAGGATTGATAACGTACAGGTCACTTCTTCAAGATGATAAGTCCGCTACTTAATCCTCAGACCTTGGTAAATATCTATCTAAAATTCTAAATAAATGACCCTCAGACACACCTGTCCTCTATATCCAGACGCTCTGAAACGTAAACAACAAACAAAGGGTCAAAGTAACTCTTGATGTCTCTTATGGCTAGACAAAACAAACAGATTTCACATTTATTTTTAAACACGCTCAGGAAAGTCATAAAAGCTTGATGAACTCTTTGAAGATAGAAAAGAGGTGGTAAAAGAGTAAAAAACATTTCTTAACACATTTCCATGCTGGGTTAGCTGGTGAACTGGCAAAGCTATGTGAAACTTGATGAAGCAAGTCTTAGAAGCTAGTTGAGAAGCCTGGTGGGGACACTAGCATGCTCGTGCTGGGGACCTGCATCCAAAATACAACATATGCTTGTCTCCTGGTGTTTCTCAGCTGGGAAATCAACAAAGAGGAAGATGAAGGTGAACAACGACAAAGCCTTTGAGTGAAAACGTGTGAGTCATTGTTTGTTCCTTTAAGGTTTATTCCTGTTTGTCATCTTTCAAAAAGCTGGTAATTCTCACTGAGCGCAAGAGAATGGGAGGCATTTTTCAGAGATTTAAAAAGAAAAAGGGCAGAAACTGAGCATACGAAAGGGGAAAAACCGACAGGTGAACGCTAGGGCAGATGATGCAGTGAGAACAGCTCAGACTGAGAGGAGAAAAGCAGCACGTAGCTCACATTCAAAATCACAGTCACACATTAGTCATCAGGGCCACCTGGAAGCGCATGAAACAAGAAAGACGAAGACAATGACCAACGCTTATTCACTTTCCACTTTTGAAACGCTCAGATATATTAAACCACCTGTTCCTCCACTCGTCTTTTCAATGACGCAGAGCGCTGCCAAAAGATGCCGCAACGAAAAACATGTTCGTCTGTCACCCTTCCGTCCTCTCCAAGTTTTCCGCCTTGTAAGTGTGTCATTGAGGATCGCTCATGTCTGTCGTGTAGGCATATGTGACGGCTGAAATTGGTGTTAGTTATGTTCCAATTTAAACAGTGTAACAGAGCAACTCAAGAGTGCTGAGGGTCAAGAAAAGGGCCTCCATTATGTACTTGCAATGTTTCTGTCAGTACGTGATGGGATGAGGAAAGCTATCTTTCAGAGCGTGACACTTGATGTAGCAGACAGGTTGGGTTATATTAAGGTATAAAGTATAAAACTGTCTTTTCAAAATAGACTAGTCAGTAGGTTGCCTGAAGTACTAATAAGTCTTAATAATCCAAATGATACTTCACACAAAAAGGTTGTTCCAAATTTACATGACTTTTTCTTCTGTGGATCACAAAGACTGATTTTGATAAATGTCTCACTGTTTTCTGTCCATACAATTTAAGTCAATGGGGTTGTTTTGAACATACAAATTTAATTCTGAAGAATTTCTTAAATGAAATCTAAAATATCTGTCCTGCGTGTTCTGCCCAAGACAGAAACGTCTACAAATTTGGAAAGACGTAAGGCTGAATAAACGATCAAAATTAACATTTTTGGTTAAATTAGCCATCTAAGGAGGCCTGGAATAATTAGGCTGGTTTTGGGTTTGCCTGACCCAGTTCTTTGGGGGATTTACATTAGACAGGTTTCTTGCTGGTGATGTTTAATATATTGGAACCATTTTGCTTATTTGCAATTTTTTTAACAACGCATCAGTATCTGTCCATTTTAAAAAATATACATTGACAAATACTATATAATAAATTGATAAAATTGTCTTTTATATTATATTAATATTAACTTACAGTGAGCATTATGTGACAGCAAAAATTTAAATGTAAAAATAGCACATTCACAATAAAATGTATACAATATACACATATACAAAAATCAACCAATTTAGATAAATTTATATTAGAATTACTCTACTACAAGTTAAAGTTTGTTTTGCAATATTCTTGTGGTGGAGGTCCAGAGGATCTCCAAATTAATAATGTGTAATTATCAAATGTAAACATCATTAGACTGTTCACAGAACCAGAGTTATCATCTAGATAAAACCACGAAAAGCACTATCTGAACTAAAAACAAAAACAAAATTAAATTAAAAAAAAAAACTACTAGGCCACAGCTCTGACAGCAATCAGAAAATAAAAGGATAAGATCTTTCAAATCACTCACTAGAACAATATTGTTATGAACTCATTTGTTTACAAACAACTCCGCATGCAAAATTACATGACAAATATGCTGGTGTAACTAAATATCAAGGTTTAGACAAAGTCTCTGATGGGAGACATGCTTCTATGGGAGTTTTAGGAAGTTTGCAGTGACCAGGTACCACTATATCTTGCTTTCCCTTCCTTTCTTCAATGTTTATCTGTTTTTCCTTCTTTCTATTCAGTAGGTGACCCTAATATTGGACTAAATGCTGATTTCAGATCCTCTATAACTGGGAGTAGCAATCGATAGCTTGTCTATAAGTACAATAAAGTACTTCCAGATGACCCTGCCTGTTTAAAAGGGGGGATGGGTGGTAAAAATTAGGTATTGAGGGTTTCTTGATGGCACTAGTGGCTGCCTGGTTTTGGGGAACTGGCTCTCCACTTCTGGGAGCCCAGCCAGAGTCACAATCCTATAGCAATCCTCGGATTAGTTATGAACCAGATTCCACAGATCTCAAGATTTGCATGTTATATCCCATTATCTTTCCTCCCAACTGGAGGACTTACTCGCAAAAAAGTGCATCACTGCCCACTTGAGAGAGAAAAAAAAAAAAAAAAAAAAGAGATATTAAAAATAGTAAATGATGTTTATCTGAAAGTGTAACTGTCACGAATCCTGGTCATGCACTTCTGGACAATCACCACCAGAGGTCACCCACTCACTGCATTGACTCTTGCACCACATTACTGTTGCCATTCACCATCGGACTGCATTTCCCATCATCCAGTGCACTGACGACACACACAGCTGATTTCACTGAACACCCAATCACACACGCTACTTAAACCATGGACTTCCTCTGTCTTTTCGCCGAGTATTGATCTGCGTTTAGCTCTCTCCTAGCGCTAGCGGCCAGTCTGTGTTTCTGTTTTAGCTCCGGTATTTGCATTGCGTTTATCACTCTCCTAGCGATAGCTACATTTACTGAGCCCTCTCTGTTTTCATAGTCTTGCCTTGCCTTGTTAGTTTTTCCTGTGTTTTGATTCTCCATGTTCCTGGATTTACCTCCATTTCGCCTTTGGACTCCGTTTACCTCTCGTTGGATTATTGCTCGTTCTCCTGGATTATCTCTCTGCCTAGCCCTTGTTGGATATTGTCTGCCGATCGTCGACCACGCTTGCTCTACGGATTGCTCTGTGTTTTGCCCCTGCCATACCTGTTTGCTGTTTACAGACCCTGCCTGTATATGACCGTGTTTTGGAATAAAAGCTTGCAATTACAGTAACAATGCAAACAGGGGTAGGTTTAGGGTTGGGTTAAGGGAAAAAAATATAATTTGGTCAGTATAAAAGTAATAGAAGTCTATGGAAACCCCCTCCACAATTCACAGAAAAAAAGTGTGTGTGTATATGTGTGTGTGTGTGTGTATGTATATATATATATATATATATATATCATAAATAAATCATAATTAAATAACTCATAATTAAATGCTATGTAATGTAATAATATAAATAATGTATATACAATGCAGCATTCAAACCAATTCTCATATAGTCTGTAATATTTTGAGGCTCTCATATCTCCATGGTTTGTGAGAGTATGACTGTGCGCTATGTCCAATTCATGGATATTGATGTTCACAGAACAAGCAGAGATTGTTCTATATGGATCAGTTTAATGATGCAGCAGGTGACCAGCAGCTTCTTAGGATACAGGCACTAAGCACTGCCGTCTGACCCCAACACCAGGACAAAACCTTCCAGCAGTGGGTGAAACAACCATGCAATATGGTGTCTTGAATTCTTTGGCATTCCCAGAGGGCTGAAACACCAACTCAGCTTGAGTGGCGAGAATAAAAACAGAAAAATTAAGAACTCTCATCTAAAATAGCTGTAACTGACCTCCGGCAGAAGGCGAATAACTTGATGTGCTTGATCAATAGTGGCCGGGCCGACTGCTGCACACACTATATTTCATCTGGCTGCCTCGATCACTCAGGACTGTGTAACCTTTAGAATAATCACACCCTCTCATTCTGTCGCTTCTATCCTTTGTTCCAAACCCTAGTGAGCTGCTTCAGTATCTGCTGTCTGCATAGGCTACTAACACAGCACACTGTCACTGAAGCCTGTGTGTGGCTAAGCTTAGAACACTCTACATAGCTGACAATGACAATAGTTTGATGTCAATATGTTGTAGTGGGCAATGCAATACTCAGATCATGTTGCTGGTAACAGCGATGCAATACTCTAATCAAGAAAACCTTTTTAAAATATTTATTAAAGATTCAACTTCTTTATAGAGTTTGAATTTTGCTGAACAAATTATGTGATACTCTAATCATAAAAAATATTTTATTGCTACTTTTCTGTATTGAATGTATGCATAAATATATACATGCATTTTATAAAGAAACATTTGCTATTTGTAATCAAAACAAATATTTTTATATTTATTTAATATTACATATATTTACAAAATATTTCATATTACTTAAATATTACATATATAATATAACATATTCAAATTTGGAAACCTCTTCTGCTGATCAAGGCTGTATTTGATGAAAATGCAGTAAGAACTGTAATATTGTGAAATATTACAATTTAAAATAATTTTCTGTTGAATATATGTTCAAATGTAATTTATTTCTGTGATCAAAGCTGGATTTCAGCATCATTACTTGATCTCCAGAAATCATTCTAATATTTGGTGCTCAAGAAATATTTCTGATTATTATCAGTGTTGAAACAGTTGTGCTGCTTCATATTTTGTAGGAAACTGATACATTTTATTTTCAAGTTCTTTAATGAATAGAAAGTTCAAAAGAACAGCATTTATTTGAAATTGAAATCTTTTTGTAACATTAAAAATGTCTTCACTGTTACTTTTGATCAGTTTAATACATCACTTTGAATAAGTAATTTTTTTTTTTAAATCTCACTGACCCCAAACTTTTGAATGGCATTATGTTTATTTAATGCATGTACATTCCTTTTAATTTAGAATATCACTTAAGATGGCATAAACTTAGAATAGGTTCTTGGTTCAAAGCAAATACACAAAAGCATCAGTATAAATTTATTTATACATCATTCTCTTTTAAAATTATCACATTTGGTCATTCTTATGCACAAACAATCAAGTCCATTCCTCTTCAGTCTGTAACCCTATTGTGCTTCTCATCTCACACAGCCTGTTGTTTCCATTTCCTATTTTTAATAAGAGTTTGAGGCTTTGTGAATCAATCAGCTTTCCCTGTAAGTCAATTGGTGACTTTCCACCTCTATGGTCAGCAATTGTAATTCTGAAAAGACAGGAAGCAACCGGTGTGACATAGAATTTTCCAGACTCTTAATGACTGAAATCTTCCTCTAAATCTCAGTCATGTTTACTTTAACATCTAGTAACTCGTCAAGGCTATCATCTGTGATGTCAAGGCGTTTTAATGAGAGGTTTCCCGTAGCAACCAGCTTGAGCTGTCAGGCAGAGAAGATATGATGTGCCGCTCTGCACAGAGATAAAGAGAACAATAATAATAGAAACAGAAAGTCAAACTGCAGACAGTCAGGAAAGCAGCACGCCTGATCACTTCATACGATCCGTTTACATTGTCAGGAAGTGTCAGAGTGACAAAAGCTAAATCAACCAGCTCTGGCACATGCACAATACAGGCCTTTATTTGCTTTACAAATAACTTCATTAACAAGTTCTTCAGAAAACAAAAACAAACTCTGTTTGTATTATGTACACCTGTCTGACTCAAATGCCACTTTATCAACACCAAATCAGAAATATTTATTTATATAATAGTCAACATAATTATTTATATATTTATTTAATTTTTTATTTATATATAATAATTTCCTTAAAAACATTACTTTTAAGCTTTATATATAATGATCAACATAACATGCAATTATTATTTATATCTCAAATTAATATTTATTTACATATAAGTTTTATAAGTTCTTTATCTATCTATCTATCTATCTATCTATCTATCTATCTATCTATCTATCTATCTATCTATCTATCAAATCGCATTAGTTACTTGTGGTTGATCACAATCAAAACTAAGCTATTATATGACTTCAGAAGTCATATGTTGACTCCATCTGAATACTAAAATCACTTAAATATCTCTCTCCCAACCTGAACCTGAAGATTTATTCAGATTGTCACACTTGACAAGAGACAAAACCCATGAAGTTGAGATGCCTCTGTGTGTGTGAGAGTTGGAGGGGAAAGTGTGTGTGTTTGTGTGTTTAGCGGTTTGCCAAAGCCAGTGATACGTGAATGCTTACAGAGCCTTTGGGGGGAAAAACAGACACCGAGTCACAGAGAGACAGACAGAAAGAAGAGAGAGAGACAGAGTCCAGGTACTGCAAAGTATGAAAGTCTTGTTTTCCAGGCACAAGGGTCTGTAAAAGTGGAGCTGGACTCTAGAGAAGGTGGTGTGTGTGTGTGTGTGTGTGTGTGTGAGAGAGAGGGACACCTCAGGGCTCATGCCCTCTCTGGCCATCTGTGCTGACCGAGCTTCTCTTCACAGCACAAAAACACACACTCACACACACAGACACACACATGCACAATGACATTTATGTCACTTAAATGGAAATTATTTGTGATTTCACTCTAATCACATTCTAGTCAAAATCACCTTTGACCTTTAGAAACACTGAGGCTTCCACATGGAGACTGATGGTATATTCAAGACTCATCACTGCTGATATTCACCTTCAAATACTGACCGCTTTGATGCACTCTAGTTTAAAGTCAACATGAAATGGTCTTCACAACTAATTTTACTTCTAAGAAAACTAAATATTCAACTGGAAAAATGTAGCTAACCTCCTGTATGTTTGTGATTTGATATTTGCAGGATATTCATGCAGATCTATATTCTTTTTCTATTCTTTTGACTTGATTTTTTTTTTTTAAATGACCTTAGCGTTCCCTATTCTTGTTCTATTCTATGTACTTATTTTCTTTTTATTTATTATATAAAAAAACCTTGCTACATATACTATGTTAGGCTAACAAAGACTTGTCACAACACTTACATATTATTGCTCTTTTGTTGGTTTTGATTGCTTCTATGGTTCTCATTTGTAAGTCGCTTTGGATAAAAGCATCTGCTAAACGATCAAATATAAATGTAAATAAATAAAGACTAGTGTTTATACAGTTCACCCATGAAAATTAGCTGAAAATGTCCTCACCCTCAGGCCATCCAAGATGTAGATGAGTTTGTTTTTTCATCAGATCTATCACTCTCTCACCAATGCAGAGAATGGGTGCCATCAGAATGAGAGTCCAAACAGCTGATAAAAACATCACAATAATCCACAAGTGATCCACACCACTCCAGTACATCAGTTAATGTCTTCAGAAGACAAAAGCTGCGTGTTTGTAAGAAACAAATCCATTACTAAGATCTTTTAACTTCAGACCATTGTTTCTGGCCAAAATACAAGTCCATAATATTGTTTTCTCCAGTAATTGCACTGACGGCACCCATTCACTGCAGAGGACCCATTAGCGAGCAAGTGATGGAAAGCTGAATTTCACCAAATCTTATGAAGAAACAAACTCATCTACATCTTGGATGGCCTGAGAGTAAAGCTATTTTCAACAAATTTTCATTTTGTGGTGAACTACTACTTTAAAAAAATGAAATAGATTTTTTTTTTAATGTTTTTGAAAGAAGTGTGTTCTGCTTACCAAGGCTGTTTATTTGATCAAAAATACAGTAAAAACCCTAGGATATTTTTACAGTTTAAAATAACCATTTTGTATTTGAGTATATTTTAAAATATGATTTTTCCTATGATGCAAACCTGAATTTTCAGCATCATTGCTATTGTCTTCAGTGTCACATGATATCCTTCAGAAATCATTCTAATATGCTGGTGAAACTTTTCTTATTATTATCAGTGTTGAAAACAGCTGTGCTGCGTCAAATATTTTTTTTATATTTTTAATGCTGACTTTAAAGACAGAAAGATCCACAGAACAGTGCTTTGTGTGTGTGTGTGTGTGCGGAGATGATTCGGCTGAAAGACTCCTGGGCAGTGTGTATAGAGGAGTATCTGTGCCTGAGCGCTGACGGGTTTGATGGTGCGTGAAAAGCAGGTCTCACGGAGGCTGTTGAGCTGTGCGAGAGAAAGAGATGCTGTCAGAGAGACAGAGAGAGCAGGCCTGGTGTCAGGAGGAGTCTGTCATTCAGGATGAGGTTGGCGGTGTGGCTGTTGTTTTGTGTTTCTGATAAAGAGAGTGAATCACAGCTCCCACTCAACACAAACAAAAGACACAAATCCATTTAAGAGGCTCAGATGCTGCGCTTGGTGAGTTTGACAGTGTGCTGGATCTCTAAAACACACACACACACACACACAGTCCACTTAACGTAACAGGGAACATTCCAAAACCTTTAGCTAATGTTACATTAATGAAATAAAAGCTCTTAAAATAGTATTAAAGTCATTCTGTCAACATGGTCTTACTGTGAATGATTCATCAGAGCATTTTATTCCAAAGAAACTAACGTTTGTCTTTTATTGAAATCAAATAACTTGTTCCATTTCGGAAACAACTTTCTTTTTTTGCGAATGTCACATAGGTCATGCTGGCTGGCTACTGATTATATATATTTGCCAACTATCAGATGATGCTTTAAGCATCGTTTTACTTACACTGCTACTACAGTAGGAAATTCATTCTTTATAAATACTCACAATAGTTCATACAGTAATTTAATGTTTGTTAATGTAAGTGTATTAATGGCTATGGCAAGAATAGCAAATATAATGTTAAAAGAAGACATTCTTGGTGGTACTAGGGTACTAGGGTATTATAGTTAACTAAAACCGAAGCTAAAAAAAAAAAAAAAAAAAAAAATCTGGTTTAGATCAAGCAGCAGCATTTCAAAAATATTCAAAAAGGCTCACTATTCCAAACGTTACAAACCAACATCCCGAGAATTGAAATGCAGAGGTTTAGAGAACACTTTCAGGAAAGTAATGGTGACTTCTACACAATGATACTCACAACTGGACAAATTGGAAATTTAAATTTCCCCACACCTAAAAAGAATATCTGAATAATATTTTTGTGAACTTCTCTCTGATTTGATCTGAATTCATTTACATCCTGCTCACGAACAGACACTCAGAACAGCAGCAGCTGCACATCCCCTCTCCTCCTCACCTGTCCAAGCCGCCGCCCCCCAAAGGGCAGAGCAGCGACGCTATAGGTCATAGGAGCTGTCAATCAGATGACTGACAAGCACGACTTGTGTGAATGTCAATCAGAGATACTGCTGCATGAAACAGTCAATGGCCAGATAGTTCATGATATCAGTTTACAGAAATAAGCTTCAGTCTCACGTCTTTAACACTTGGTTTAGATGCTTGATAAAGAGCTGGTAAACCATATTGAACAGTTTTCATGCTTTCAAACAGGTTAACCAGTTTTTTTAAAATATAAAACAGAAAGAGAAAGTGGTTTAAATGCACATCAGATACAGTCTCTCAAACCTGCTGCCTGCTGAGAGCATCTATTGCTCAACATGCTTGTCAGCTAACCACATTTCACATATATTCTGCACTCACAGGAGCTTTCACTGTCTCTGTTCTTTGCTCGTCAACACTGTATTGCATGTTTCAGGATCTTCCGATGTCAAAATATGTTCATCGACTGTATGTACACACAATAACAAGACAAAAGCACATCTCGTCAAAGACAAAACCAGTCAATCTGCCTAAAAGGATCTGATTTACAAAGCCAAATTCAGCTGTGTCAAACTTTACTCAATACTGATTAAGATGTACAGACCTGAGGAGCATTATTTCATCAATCAAGTCACGTGTCTGCATTTTTATTTGGCTGTTTGGAATCAGAACTAGTGATGCTGATTTGCAAATGAATCACTCTATTGTTTTATTGTTTTTTAAAAGACATTGAGGGTTTTATTGTTGTCAGTATTTAAAAGCAAAACAAAACAAAACAATTTTTTTTTTCTTATCCTACAAGCATGAGTTATTACATTAAGGGTCATTACTCAAATGATGCTGGTGTCATTACAAGTTTTATTTTATTTTTATGTAAATTTCATATTCACAATTTTTTTCAAAAACAGGAAAGAAAAAAAATACAGTTGCAATACGTGCTTGATTTAAAAGTTTCATATATATAAGAGTCCTTATTGATGCTTATGTAGCCTTCAATGTCCAATGCTTTCTGTAATACAATTATATAATAATTTCTTATTTGTACACTCATCTTTATGTCTCTATAATAGAATTAGGGCCTATACAGTAATACATAACTGATGTCTATGTACCCTCTCTTCTTATTTTTGTTTGTTTATTGGTATGCGAAATGTTCTATAGTTGTATTACGGTGATATGTTGTTTCATATGTATTTTGCTGATAATAATAAAAAACGAATCTCTAGAGTTGAATCATATCATTGAAACAGTTAAATGAGTTAGCAAACATCTGAATTCAACCAACAGAACAGACAGAATAAACAATCTGTTCAACCGATTTTTAAAAATTTTGAGAAACGTCTTTTGTCATGTGGACAAGTACGCATACTGAAAAGTTGCAACATAAAGTTACTATGCATTAGCATAATTAGCATTCCAGCTTTTATAGTTGCAAATAAATTAAAATATATTATAGTTTACATGCATTTTAAATGCAATTAGTTTAACTTAGTTAATTACCTTAGTTTTTTGACCAACATAAGTGAGACTTATGCAGGCCTACATCTTTACATGCAGTTTCATAATTACTAATATTGTCTTAGAAATACATTTAGCACATTTAAAACATAAACTTTAAATGTAATATCAATTAAAATTTAAAATTATAATCAAGTTTACATGTGATTGAGTATTAGTCAAAACATCAAAAAAGTGTACTTCAATCAGAATCAGACTAATTGCTTTAATAAAGGCTTTAAAAATGGTTATTAAAACATTTAAAATGTACTTTAAGGTCAAAATTTCAATCTGATATTATTACAAAGTACACTTTGTTCAGAAGCTAATATTACTAGTTTCAGAAACTAAATTAATATCTGAGTATAGTTTTGAAAAAATACACTTTAAAGATTTGAAGTGCACAAGTGCAATACAGTTAATCAGTACAATTAAGCACATTTCTTTTTCACAAGGATATAAATAGATAGATTTTTAAAGATTTGTAATATTACACAGCTTTATTAAAATGGGAGCTAGTGCATTTGTCACTGTTACAGCCTAAAAGTTGCCACGTTATAAGCATATTATACTTTTATTATAGTATCACCAAACCTACAGTAGTAGTGTTAATGGCGTTTGTCTGTAGGTTGTAACTCCAGGCTCATTGGATCTTTAACAGGATCAACACACACAGCGAGCGCGACAGGCTAAGATACATGTGCCAATTAACCTTAATTACTAATAGACCCTTGTAAACTTCATTTTCTGTCTGTCTTGATTACCTCAGAGGCGTCGCTGCATTCTAGTGAAATGGGACGGGCCCCCTGCGCTCTCCTGTGATTCACTGACATGATCCGACCTGCTTGGGAACGCCGAGCGGGACGTTTGGAGAACGACTGGGAATTGAGTCTGAGGGCTGGCGAAGGCATTGAGACAGTGTTTGATGGTGCGTAATTGGCATTCAGAGGCTCTGGATAGTTTCTCTGTGTGTGATGATTCTCTGACTGTGTCATAATGAGGGAAATTATTTCTGTCTGTGATCCTCACGGGCAAAGCACCCTCCCTCACTGTACTCAGATCAGTGCCAGCACAAACATTGCCACTGGCTGTGTGCAGAATAGAGTACTAGATTACTGCTTACTGACTAGTGTGCAGTATTCACAGTAAAAATGACCATCATAATCACGATAGTTCATGGTAGTATCATCAATTAGGAACTACAATGAAAAGCAAAATTAAAAGAAAAAAAAATCATTACTTTAAATAAACATGAAATAACTAAATAAATGAAAATATAAATATAAAATTTCATTTCTGCTAGTTCCCAGGACAATATTTCTTATTTCCATTTAGTTTAGGTTCTTAGCGAAAACTAAATAAACTGAAATAAATACAGAAAATATAAAAGTAATATCTATATTAAAATAACACTGGGCAAATGCATACCGTGAAAGTTATTAAATACAGCAGAAATATTAGTGTGCAATTCCAAATGTAGCCATTCTCTTTCATCAGCTTTTTGACTGCCAAAAAAAAAAAGGGATTTTGCTGTGTTTTTGATATTCATGAAATCTTAAGGTTAATGGTTTAGAAGGCTATGACATATATGCTGCTTTCAAGTCATACTGGGAAGTTCATCCATACAATGACTCGCTGGGCAACTTCATATATTTATATTCTCCAAAAAACATTTTAGCACTTAGAAGCACAAAATGAAGAGCAGAAGATGTGAATCTTTTATGTTTTATGTATTTCATCATTCTCACAATGTAGTTTGGTCACACAAGCATGAAAATTAGGATGTCGTAAATACAGACCTGCCGACATGACATGAAGGAAACAATATGCATGGAGCAAAATCTGCAATGCACTGCATACTAAACGTCTACTTATATAGCAACGGGACTAGAAATTATGGCTCGAGTCAAGGTTGTGTATATTGTGATTCCATGCATGAAGAACGTACAGGCCTAAAGCAGACTGTACAGACGAGCAGCGTCTCTGCATGACCTTCCAGCAGCAGGGCAGGAGGAAAAGGTCAGCTGTGTATTCTCAGAGCTTCAGAAGAGCGTGCGATCGCTGTAGCGGAGGGGATGAGTGCACCACAAATGCACCCAATTAACAATAATGATCAAGAGGTTATAGACACTAAACATACTAACCGCCTGAGGTGTGTCTCGGTTTATGCTCCGTTCACAAATGCTGAGGTTTATTCATTGGAGGTTTTTTGGTTTAGTTCCATTAAAATACTATTAGAGTTTCTATTAGCATTTTGAATGTTTTCATTGTAATTACAGTTAAAGATTTATTTAAGTTGTATTTTCAAACTCCGAAGTGCTGCTAAATACAACTCATTGTGTGTTCCTTAGACATTTACATTTAGAGAACATATTGACAGATTGTGTTCCACTCGATTTACTCCTGAAATGTTCTTTAAATGATCTTCAAAAGGTCTTAAATTTATCTTCATAAAATCCGCAGAAACTTTGCCATAACTAAATAATAAATAGAGCACTGGGATGACATAACCTGTAAATTAGCATCACCCTGTTTCCATCAACAAAAAAGCCAACAGGATTTTTCCTATTATAAAGCCATTGGCTTTTGAATTATTGAACAAAAGTTTATGATTCCTACTGTACATGTTTTGTTGATCAAGAAAATCTTCAGAAATGAACAACTCTGAAGCATAAATACAGTCGGGTATTGGCTAAATCCATGCAAAAATGTGAATTTTTGGTGAGATGAGAAATAACATTAACATTGAATAAACAACATTCATCTTTAATTAACATACAAGCAAAATTAAAACACCCTTGAGGTTAAATTGCATTACAAGCTAAAATTGCACTGTGTAAAACCAGTGGCATTCTCTCATTTCAAGGTGTCGTCTGTGCAGAAATCACTCTAGAGGTGTCGACAAGTCTCTCATAATTACACCGTCACCTCAGTCCTTCTCACTGCCACATATAGAGAATTCAGAGCTCTTTTGGGCTTCAGAGATGTGCTGAATGTGTCAGGGTTTCTAGAGGACGTCGATGTGCCAGTGCTGCTGACATTTCAGTGCCCTGTGCTGGTGGATCGTCGGCTTTGGACCGGATCTCCCAGCATCCACCTCAATGGCTGTTAAGGCTTTGTATAGGTGGGAGACAAATGCCACGCTCACAAAACCTCCAGCACTCTTTCATGGGCGGCTCAAAGCCTCTTCAAATATTCATAACGCCTCCATCAATAAAGCAACCCTCACTTGTGGTTTAACTCATGATGGAGCAGGACATAAACCACCTATCTGTCCATCCATAAAATGTGTTATGTGTTGCCTATCCATAAAATATGTTATCCCCTTTCATTTTCTAGCTCTAGGCCCTTACAGTATAGCACTTGACTTGTTTCTGTTTCTATTTTTCTGTAGGAATCATTAAAATGGACTGTAGAGGAAGGTATTTTACACTAGTTACGTTCACATGCACCCAAACAATCCTTCATGTCGATCTGGTTGAGCTGTATGTGAATGAAATTTTGATTGGATTGAAAGGAGTGGTTATACCTAGTCTGATCAATATGATTGATTTGAATTAGACTGTTTTCTCAATCGGATTCAAAAATACATTGTGCACATGCACAGAGCCGTGATGCATACGTTTATGTATGTCTCATGTTTTATGAACTGGTCAGTGGATGAGATTGCAGTAACACTTTTTGCTCTGACTTTCTCCAGTTCTGAACGGGATGACTGGAATACATGTGATGCACATGTAAACAAATATGTGAATCGAAATTTAGCATCCATGTAAACAACTTTCAGAATCTGAAATCAGACTGGATTAATTGCAATTGATGAAAATTAGAGCATGTAAATATAACTATGCTCGCCTCCATTCTCAACTTTTTAAGAAATGCAACTCCTAATTGCGTTGCTGTAAAAAACTTAGCTTATGGGTGTGTCAAGTCAAGAATCATTGCAAAAGCTAATTATTATGGATCATAAGTTGAGAATGTTGACTGATCAATGCAGTTTGCACACATTTCTTATACAGTTAAAGAAAAACACTCGCCAGAAAATACTCCTTATTCAACCATTTTACGAGGTGACTTCAATGCAAGAATGATAAACTATAGAGGGCCAAAGTCGGTTCCAGAAGTAAAAATTCTATTCTCTCCATAGGGAAATATATTTTTAACTTATAAACTATTAAAGCCGACCTACTGTGAGCAATATATTGTTTATATAGATATAATCAACAACTTTAAATGAACAGTTTTATATTTCTCTATCATTTTTAATTAAATTATGTCATTCACAATGCTTTATGGGATTGTAGTTCTCATTAAATCCGTTAAGTGCACAGTGACTTTTTGTCAGATTTTTAAATACATGTGCTTCAAATTAAAGTTTGTGATGTTGTGATTCACTTTGTAGATGGTTGGTTTGGTTCACGGTTTATAATGCTTTAAAGAAGACTTTTTTTTACAATTCTTCTGGGAAAAATACTTCCAGAGCCAATGCTGCTGAAAAAGTGTGTTGCACTAATGCACTCTAATAAGATACATTAAAGTGCGTATTTTGCTCTGTTTTGTTGCATCAGGACTGAAAAAGCTTCTGTGTTTGTTGAGAAGTGAAAAAGAACATAATAACTACACAACTGGTCAAGGCTCTCATTCAGACCACAATTATTTCAGTGCACATCATGTTTCAAAGTCATAAGAAAGAGTTTCTAGGTGGAAGGTAGCATATGTTTGATGTTGTCAATCACCTGATGCAGGTTTGTGATTACATGTTAACAGGAGAGAGCAGAAGCCCGGGCAGGCCATTCGCGATCGATTCAAGGCTCTCTTGGGAAGAAGACCAGAGCACAACAAATGCCCCCATCTCATTTTACAGGGCCCGTGTCATGAGAAAGCATTCAATATTTCATCAGTCCTCACAAAATAACATCTTTCCCCCTGTGCTATTTTCCTCCCCACCGCTCTTCATTCAACTGTAACTCGCTTGCATTTATAATGAAGCATTTGATCATTAATGCTCTGAATATTTCCACACACACACAGAGGAATAAACAAAATGTGCTATTTGCACTCCAATGCATTAAATGCGACGGCGAACGCTCAGATATTAGAACGGGATTCAATTTCACAGACAAGCAAAGATATACGCTTTGATTTATTCTGCTGAAACACACTTAAAAAGCCATGAAGTTAAAAACATAATGCGCCGTTATGGGAAATAGGATGGCAAATTATTGAGTTATTGGTTTTCCGATTCCCACTTTGCTGATGCAGGGCTATTTTCGCCTTATCATTGTCTTGAAGCTTTCCAAAAAAAAAAAAAATCATTAGCGCACGCAACATTTGATTACAAAAGCACACCTCCATGAAATTACAGCGATTGTATAAACCCGCTCAGCTTTTCTCATCAATCGAAGAGCGCCTGATTATATTTCGCCGAGGATGCCTCGTCCAAAATTGATACTGCTTCTCACAGAGCCAATTTTAATAGAATTTGATAGTTAAAATGCATGTTACATCAATTTATTTTCCTGTCAGGATGAAGGCAATGGATCACGTAAATGCTCGGGCTCTCGCCTACAGCGATTGTTGGTCCCCATTGACCCTTGCGCTCCAGGGGAATGTGTTTAATTGGGGAAAATGTGCAGAAACGTCCAATCGCTATTCCGCTGGGTCACCGGAGTGCAAGTTTTGCCGCCAGCAAGCCAGCGGGTTCTTTTGTTCCTGGCTGATCTGGGTACGGATGATGAGGATTTATTGCAAATCAGCCTCATTTTGGGCCTAATTCCTCGCACCTCTGTGTGCACGGCTTGAATCCGCCACCGAGAAGAAGTCCACGCCTCATTTATTTCCCCTCACGCGCATCTGATAAAGACGCCAGTGTTGTAGCGTGGCAGGTTTATCCTCACGACACGCCGCTCGTTTGACATCGCCGATAATCTGCGGCCTCCATCTTTTGCACGGCGTTATCAGTCGCAGGCGAGCCGGGGAGCCTCCGTTTAACGCAGTGAATGATAGGCATCGGATTACAACAGCCGTGGGACTAAATTACCTGCATTAGTAACAGCAAAGGGGGAATCAGTCAGAGCTTGTCTTGTAATCAATAGATAAAGCAATAGCCATCTCATGGGAGGATGTATATAGACCTGTGTGGAACATTGAAACACAGTTGAAATAAATGTTTCTTTTAGCTCTTTAGAGACATTGTTGTTTGAAAATCTAAATTAGTATTGGAGTGTATCTTTTCACTCAGCTGATATTTTAGACAACATGAACATGTCAAGAACATGTACAGGTTTTCACTTTTACATCTAAAGAAAACAGGACATTATATGTCACAGATATGCCTTAATTCATTCAAAGCTTTTGACTCAAATGCAATCAGCAAAAAGATTTCGTTCAGTGACTATGCAGGTTACATACTGTGAGTGTAAGTCTTCTGTGTTTTGAGTGAGTCGTAGATTCATCAACTCATGTCAAGTCATTAAGATTAAAAAAATACATTCTTTCACTCATTTGCTGACTCTTTTTGCAGTTTACATGCAGTAGGCAACATCTCTGTGTTATCAGTGACTCATTGATTCACTGACTCAATTGAGTCAGTTGTATTTTTGAGACATTGTAATAGTTTCTCCAGCAAAGAGATTCATTTAGATTCATTCACTGATTCTTTCTGCACTTTACATGCAGTAGTTATGGTGACAAGGTGGCAACAAGTGAGTCATCTCTGTGCTATGAGTGACTCATTGATTCACTGGCTGAATCCTTCATGACAGAATCATGTCTTATAATTTTATTAAAATTTGTGTGTCTACAAATCTAAAAAAAGACATTCTATAGACATTCATAGATTCAATCACTCAGTCATACAGTAGCTTTGCTGGCAGGTAGTGACAAGTGAATCATCTGCGTATGAGTGACTCACTAATTCATTGACTCAATTGACTGAGTTGTTCATGACCAAATCAAGCCTTATCATTCTTTATTAAAATTAGAATGTTTACAAATCTACTTAGAGTACAAAAGAAGACTTTTTTTTGAGAGAAAGAGAGAGAGAGACTTTAAAGCCTTTCTACAGCAAAAAGATTCATTTAGATTCACTCACTCATTGAGCAACTCTTTCTGCAGATTACATGCAGTATCTGTGTTATCAGTGACTCACTGATTCACTGACTCAATTGACTGAGTTGTTCATGACTGAATCAAGTCTTGTTACCCTTTTCTTAAAATCTCATGTGAAATTAAGAGTTTCCCCATAAATGACAATACTGCAGATCTGTCATTTTATTACTGGATGTTTTATTTGAAAATAACCATAATAGCCTAAATAAATTATGAGTTGTTCATGTTTAACAAGATCATTTTAGTGAGCTTACGAATCAAGGTTTTTGAATGAATCTTACTGCTTCATTTGTTTAAAAGATTTAAGTTTCTTTGCATTGTGGCAATATTTTCACCACATTTAAGCCCATCCTCCCAAAATATCAAGTCTATATTAAGTGAACCAGTGGTTATGATGATATTCTCTGTTATTTTCAGACGTTCTCATGCAACACCAATGGCTAATGGTTCCTGACATGCAGCACATATCTGACTGCACGATGGCAGCTGCTACAACTAATGAGAAAAACCGTGTCAGTTCCTTCAGCAGTAATAAATAATTCTCAGAATGAATGAATATGAGGGCAGAGAGAAAATACAGCACTCTCCCTTTATTACAAATGTCCAAGATAATATTTTACTCTTATTAAAATCTCCCAGCCCGCCTTCCGGACGATGCCTCGTGCTTCACCCCAGGGAGAGTTTTAATATCCTTATAATTTAATATTCAGCTCAGGTTTATATGGATCTACCGCCGCCGAGCTTATGAAAATACTCCCCCAGTATGCTTCAGGAGCGCTCCGAGGAAGGTCTCTTTCTCATTAGTGTAAATGTTGCATGAATAATCCCACTGTCCCCACCCATGGCTCATTTACAGCATCAACGGGTGATAGTATTGTAAAATCCTCTCGGAGAAGTTGACGGATATTGAATTTGCATCTGTAAATAGTATTTTAATTTGGCTTTTGAGTTCATGGAGAATCCTGGAAATGCTGAATCGCTCATCTGCTCCTCGGCTGCGTTTGAGAAACGTGGTTGTCGTTTTCCAAAACGGCCCATTGGAATTTCATTATTAGGTGGTTTTTGCGCTTGATTCGATTGAGTTTGTCTGAATGTTGTTTGAGATTGTTTTCATCCCACAGGTCATATTCTGGGTCTGAGTCACATTATATTTGCTTCAGTATTGTAAATATCATGAGCATTAGCAACAGCTGCATCACAGTCTGTCACTGAGATACTAGTTTCTGTTAATATTTTGAATTAGAAATTTTTATATTTTCTATTTTCACTTTCATTTTAGTTAAAGTTTTAGTAGGTAAAATAACCACTAGCAACTAAATAAAAGAAGTATTTTTCATATTTATATTTTATTTTCAGTTTCAGTTAATGTTTATTTTATTTCAAGTAATTAAATATATTGGTTTTAAGATACTATTATAGTTATTGTTATATTTTGAATTTGATTTTATTATTTCTTGATTTTTTATCTTATTTGAAATTTTCTGCTTAAGTAATGTTTTTGTTGTTTTTATTTAATTCATTTTTTATTCATATGTCTTCATAGTTTTTTATGGGTTTGAGATACTATAATAATTATTGTTAATATTTGGAATTTGACTTTTACTACTATATTTTATTTTATATTTTCTGTTTCACTTTAAGTTAAAATTTTAGTAATGTTGTGTTTTGTCATTTTTATTCATTGTTATTTTTTGAAAATACACACACACACACAGTTATTTTAGTGCTTCAACTGCTAAAAAAAGTAAAATAGTAAAAATGGTTGTTAAATAGTGTGTTAAAATGAAAAATTTATTTAGTTTATTTCAGTACTTCAACTTGAACTAAATGAACATTAGAAATGAGGCCACCAGAGGTCACCCGCTCTCCACTTGAACTCTCACACTACACAGACTGTTACACTATATCCTGGACTACATTTCCCATCATCCATTGCACTGATTTCACCCACAGCTGTAACCAATCACACACCCTACATAAGCCATTGACTTCCGCTCTCTCACTGCCGAATATTGTTTGCGCATATCACTGTGTTAGCGATAGGAACTCTACGGAGCCTTTCCGTGTTTCTAGTTCATAGTTCCTAGTTTAGTCTAGTTTTGCTTTGCCTGTTTTCCTGTGTTAAGATCCTTGCCTGTGTATTTCGGATTGCCCTATCGTCTTGCCGTTTGGACTCTGTTTGCCTCTGTCTGGACTATTGTTTGTGTTTACGGATTACCCCTTTTGTCAGGCTCTCTGGATTCTGATTCGCCTGGTCTTCCATGGTGGTCTCCTGCTCCGTCTGCTCTAGCCTGGTGGTCTTCTGTCCTGCTCTGTTTCTGCTCCGTCTGCCCCGCCGTGGTGGGTCTCTGCTCCGCTTTGGCTTCCTGCTTCGCCGGCTCCACCCTGGCTCTCTGCTCCGCCCTGGTTCCCTGCTCCACCGGCTCCACCCTGGATCTCTACTCCGCCCTGGCTTCCTGCTTCGCCGGTTCCGCCTGGGTGCCCTGCTCCGCCGGCTCTGCCTCAGTCCCCGGTCTCTCCACTTCCACGTGGACCTGGCCCTCCGTCCCTCCCCCTGTTCTGCCTCCGCTCCACCGCCCTCCTGAATTATATTGAAATAGGGGGCTATGTCACGAATCCGGTCTATGAACTTCCGTTCACTCACCACCAGAGGTCACCCGCTCTCCACATGGACTCTCACACTACACAGACTGTTACACTATACCCTGGACTACATTTCCCATCATCCGTTGCACTGATTTCACCCACAGCTGTAACCAATCACACACCCTACATGAGCCATGGACTTCCTCTCTCTCACTGCCGAGTATTGTTTGCACATATCACTGTGTTAGCGATAGGAACTCTACGGAGCCTTTCCGTGTTTCTAGTTCATAGTTCATAGTTCCTAGTTTAGTCTAGTCTTGCCTTGCCTGTTTTCCTGTGTTAAGATCCTTGCCTGTGTATTTCAGATTGTCTTGCCGTTTGGACTCTGTTTGCCCCTGTCTGGACTATTGTTCGTGTTTACTGATTACCCCTTTTGTCAGGCTCTCTGGATTCTGTTCGCCGATCGAAGACCCACACTTATCCTAGGATTACTCTTTGTCTTGCCTGTGTAGTACCTATTTGCCATTGTCTGAACAGTGCCTGTCTCATGACCACGTCTCTGAATAAAAGCCTTGCAAATGGATCCACACGTCTCGCGTCTCGTTCGCCCCGTAACAGTCACCATATGTTTTTTTTAAAAATACGTTTTCAGTTTCAGTTAATGTTTATTTTATTTCAAGTAATGCAAATATTTTTATGGTTTTAGTTTTAGTTAATAACCATGTTGTATACACACATTTCAACTTATTTCTCTTTGTACAGAGAGTTTTAAACCAAGAATCACTGTGCCATTATTTCTGTTCTATTATGATGCCATCTTAAATAACACACAGAAACCGGTTGGTCAGTTTACACGTTGCTCAGACAGTTTAATATCTGCAGACTGAAGCCGTTGACCTCAGATGTCAATCTCACATGCAGGAACGTGTCAATTGAGCAGCCGAGGCCAGCGAACGCCCTTCAGTTTATCTGAAGCAGAGTGTTTATTTGAATACACAGAGACTTGGCCCTGCCCCGACATCCCATCAATATTAATGTGGGACAGACAAACTGTGTCCCTCCGGCCCGACGGCAGCGAGCTGCCAAAAGCAGCAAGGACATGAAACTAAGAGCCAGATTTACTGCGTCCCTCAAGAGCCATTTACTTCACGTTTGTTAGCAAATGCATGTTTGGAAGACAAAAGCTATTTCTCGTACCTGTCCTAATTTTTTGGATGTGTTCCTTTTATCAGTTTTCCGTGGGGCAGATGTGTAAATGTGTGTTGATGAAACGTCATTTGCACAATAAGAAACAGGCTCTATTTTGATTCCATATTGATGTTAAAAACCATCTAGTTAATCATGGGACGAGTGTTCCCAAAATTCCTCCTGCGTTAAACTCAGTGTGTTGGTTTGTTTTTGTCTTTCTCTCTGGTTTTCTCAGCGGGAGGCTTCATTAAAGTGCATCTACTTCATCCCAAAAACCACTGACTGCACCGATTCTGTGGACCCCGTTTGAAAAGAGACTCGTCTGTCTAGCAAATGACATGACTGCTTCAAATGCAGTCTGACTGCGAGAAACAAATTTCCCTTCGGGGAAAGCGAGAGAGCAGACAAGTTCCTCCTTTCCTTGAAGACGCACTGGGTTCCTGGAAAACACCATAGAGCTCCAGAGCCCAAACACCCATCTGACTTTGATGTAAAGAAATACTACTCAAACATTTGAATTAATCATTTACTTGTCGTAAACCCATACTAGATATGTTTTTCAGATTTTGTAAAATATTTTTCAAAATATACAAAAATGGCTAAAATATGTATCACTAATATAGATATTTACATTTATTTATTTACTATCCTCATATTTATTAGCAATTATTGACCTTTTTGGGCCCATATTTTCAATGAAAATACATGTATATTGTACACTGAATTCCCTCAAAAAGCATGTTTTTCCCCCCCGGATATTTCAAAAACAAAAACAAAATAAAACAAACAAGCAAAAAAGGCCAGACTGTTTATTGCCAATATATTTAATTAAATATATGTATATATTTCAATAAGTTTACTTATGTTTTTTTGTGTGCCATTTTTGGCCATATTTTGTATGTAAATGTATTCAGTTGCTCACAATACATTGCACTCAAAAAAAAAAAAAAAAGAATATTCACAAACACACACACACACACACACACATACTCTAAAAATAATAAAAATAGGGCACAGTGTACTATTCATATGAAAAAAAAATTCACGTCATATTTATTTATAATATATATGAATACTATGTGTCTATATATTATATTATATTTATTTATTATTTATTTACAGGTGTTTAACCTGTATTGTAAATTTTGCACTGCATTGTGTTGTGTACAGTTTATTTTCAAGAAGTTTATTTACAATTCGTCATATTTTGTAGCTATTTTTGGCAAATTTTTGGCCATATATTTGATATAAATATAATTATATTGTCTACAATAAACTGCATTAATTAAAATGCATTTTAGGATTTGGAATGCATTTTCTTGCTCCTTTAAGTATATTTTGTAACATATTTTTGATATATGTTGCATTTCTAATATATTTTATTTATTCTAAATTTAAAAAGTATATTTCCTTGAGCCATGCTTTGTACAATATAATTAGCACACATTCTACATATATTTTGACTTGAATATATATATATATATATATATATATATATATATATATACATATACATATATACCTGTATATATATATATATATATATTTTCTTGTATTATTCGTCTTTTTTAATTGTATGTCTTTAGTTATTTACATTGTTTTCAATATGAAAATAGCCCTGCTGCTGACATAGGTCCAGATTCACTAAACAGGGCAAATTAGCGTTCAATAAAATTCCATAAAAGCGCCGATGGGAGAGGAAATTCTGCATGTGATTTACTGACAATGCGCACATTAAAGAACACAGATGCAGTCAGATCATTTCCATAATGACCTGCGCAATCTACCAAGAGCAGCGCAAATTACCGCCTGCTTTAAGACATGCTTTTTTGGGGTGTTAAATTACACCGCAAATACCAGTAATTTGACGAGCGCAAACGTTAGAAAATCAAGTTGCATGATTCATTTTAATACTCTCCTCCCATAAATTTTGCATTTGAATGAGAAACAAATGCATATTCAATAAGGTCAGGTGCAAAATAGCTGTGTCCACACCTTTTCAGCGCTAATTCGTCACTGCACGTCTTTGGTAAATCCTGACAGTACTATTTTAACACCAAAAGAAGGTTTGTGCTGGTGCAAGCTGTAAGTAAATCTGGCCCATAGTGTTAAAAAAGCAAGTAAACGAAACCTGTATGCTGTTATGCTTTATATAGTTTTTTATTGAATGTTGAAGCTTCACAGATGTGGCCATTTTAAGCTGTCATTGATGAAAATTATTCACAAAATCTCATTTGTGTTCCACCGAGACATCATACAGGTTTGGAGCAGCCCATGGGTGAGTGAGTTTTCATTTTGGGGTTAACTACTCCTTTAGCGGTGCACAAGATGTCTTGTTAAAGCGCAGCCAGGACGGCAGAAGGTGCTCCAGGCATCCCGAGGCAAATCAGGTGATCGCTGACGGGTGGAGAACAGGCCTGGCAAAACCCCACGCCTTTTGTCACTTTATTAGCAGGTTACAGCTCTTTTCCAGCGAGTGACAGTCAACTGAAGCCGTCCTCGGTAAATGAGCCGAGGAGCAGCAATGTGGCGCTCAGATGCTGATATCTCAGGGATTGGGCAGGGGGTTTGGCAGGAGAGAATTCCCTCATCACAACCTGAATCCCACGGATTACAGCTTCTCCACTCGTATGGCGAGGTTATGAGATGGAGAGGGGCTTGGCAGCCGTACGGATCGGGGTCCTCGGGGGGACGTGAAGCCGGTGTAACGGCTCTGTGATGCTAATGAAACACACGCAGCTTAGCATCTGTTTCAGGACCGATCGGAATGAGCAACGGCTGTCTGAAATTAGTCAAGAAGTGATGTTTGTGTGAGGAATTGGATGGGGATGTTCATTTCACAAACATGACAATAAAGGTCGTGCTGTAGGGCTTTTTAGCAGTGGAGATTACAGTACAAAATAGCATCATTTAATAACCCTGTGCATTTATTTGATTAAAAATACAAAAAAAGTGTTTTCTATGTGAATAAATGTTCAATCTATCTATCTATCTATCTATCTATGAGCCTTATTTTAGTTTAATTGAGATAATATTACACTAATATATTTTGTTAATATTTTGAATAAGATTTTATTTTTTACATTTTCTGCTTTAATTTTTTAAGTAATATTGTTGTTTTTATTTGTCATTTTTGTTATTAATGGTCTATATAGCTTTTATTATTTTAATTTCAGTTTTAGTTTTAGTTCTTGTACAAGTTAAATTAAATGAAAATGAGAAATGTTGCTTTAGCAAGTAGCTAAAGTAAAACACATTTAAGTTTTTAATATTTTATTTTATTTCATTTCAGTTAACGACACTGAGTAATTTCAAGTTTTTTATAGTTTTAGTTAAGTATAATACCTATGTTCTGAGCTGCTGGCCACATTCATTTTATAATTTTATACTGTTAAAAAGTGTCAAAACTCTTCTCATTTGTGTATGTTTTTATCTCCCTCAGGTATCTGAGGAGAAACACCCGAGACAAAGGTGATACTTCATCCAAATGAAGTCTCATGAGCTACGAAAAAGAGCAACTTCTGAGCAATAATTGGTCTCTCTCTTGTCCCATTTCTACTTCCTGTGGCGCTGCACCTTCTGTTGAGGGGAAGTCTGCGCTCCGGCGGGAAGACAGCATGTCGTTTCTCTCTCTCTCGCTCTGGCTGCGCTCCAGCCATCATGAGCTGCTAACTAATGTGCATCTCTCTCTCTCTCTGTCTGTCGTTCTCCAGGGATCACGAGCGCTCCTTCACCTGGAAGCGCGGCTGATGGCTTCGCCTGCGTTAGCGCAGCATCACGGCCTGCTGCTTTATTTACAGGCTCTTTGTTTTATTCATGACGATTTAGTCTCGCTTCAGTCAATTGAAGGGAGTGACATGTCATCATATAAGCGAGGCTGCGCTTGGTCACAGCGAGCTACTTTATGAATAATACGCCGTGGAAGAATTAATCTGTTTAAATAAACGTCTGTGCGACGCTCGATGCACACAGAATGAGGAATGGAGAAGCAGACCTCCATATATAGATCAGCCGATTACAGCAGAGAGATTCCCTTCCCTTCGCTTTCTGTTGTGCTTTCCTTGTGAGTGACATGTTGATTATTTGAGGATTTTCTCAGTCGCTGTGATAATTAATGATGCTCTGGATGGATGCAATAAAAACACAAATCCCATGTTCCTTAGAGAAAGAAATTAGATAAACCATTTTCTAAAATACATTTTAATATAATCGGCATAAGCATGAAACTTAGTTAGCCCTATTACTGAACAATTTTCTCTTTTTTAATTTTATTTTATTGAATAAAATAGTGAAAGGGCTTGACGAATACCATGTTCTTTAGAGAAATAAATTAGATATGCTAAAAAAAATATTATGTAAAATAAATTTGGATATATTTGGCATAAGCATGAAACTTAGTTAGCCTTATTACTGAACAATTTTCCCTTTTTAATTGTATTTTATTGAATAAAATAGTAAAAGTAAGAATAACATGTTCTTTAGAGAAATGAATTAGATATGTTAAGGCAGCAGTTACCTAAAAATCTGATATATTTAGCATAAGCAAGAAACTTAGTTTTAAACACTAAAATGAGGATATTTATGGAAGCCCGTTTCTGCCACTAAATAAAATTTAAAAAAAAAAAAAAAAGGTAATTGCAACTCTTGGAATTGCGAATTTTTCTAGCAATTGCAAATTCTCACAAATTTTCTCTGAATTTACTTTATTTCTAAACTTATATTTCATAATTCTGACTTTTTTCTCAGAACTGTGAGTTTATAAAGTTACAAAGTCAGAATTGCATGATAGAAACTTGCAATTTTGAGAAATAAAGTCAGAATTGAGTTTCTATCATGCAATTCTGACTTTGTAACTCGCAATTTGTGAGTTTATATTGTGCAATTCTGAGTAAAAATCAGAGATGTGAGAAAAAAAATAGCATTTTTTTTATTTTTTATTCAGTGGCAGAAGTGGGCTTCCATAAATATTAGTAATTAATTGTTGCATTTAGTTCATTTGTTGAATATTTAGTTTCTCAGAAGCCTGTTACTGAAGAATTTCCCCTTTTTAAATTCAATTTTATAGAACAGTGCAAGGACGTGGCATGTTTTGGACTCAGTATTTACATGTTGTGAAGGTTAAGCGGCTGCTTTCACTGTCTGCTTCATTCAAGAGTTTCAATACGTCTTTGAGGAAAGAGCCTGTGAAGTCTTGCGTCTGACGCTGCTGGTTTTTGATCCTGATGATGGTGGCTGATGATATAGATATAAGGTATACTCAGATCATGTATAATTCAACAGTTTCCTCTTCATTACTGCAGGTGAAATGAATTCTTTATCACGCTCCTGCCGCCTCTCAACCAAAGTGATCCTCTAATCCACAAGAAAAGTGCAGCACCTGGATTTTCCTGGTTTAATCTGTTCTTTCTGATAGATTAAAGGGAAAGTTAAACCAAAATGAATTTTGTGTCATCATTTATTCACCCTCATGTCATTTTCAACCCATATGGCTTTCTTATTTCTTTGGTAGAAGACATTACAAGATACTCAGACCAGTGTAATTTTAAAAGATACTATTATATTTTAATGACTATTTGAATTAGTTTACATGTTTATATAGTTTATATAGTTTTTTATGTTGCATTTTCATTTAGATTTTAGTTACAGTTTTTGTCATTTTGTAGTGTTTTGTCAGTTTTAGTAGGTTTTTTGTTTGTTTGTGTAAATAGTTTTTATAAATTTGTATGTTAAAAAATAAATAAAAAAAATAAAATATTTTAATATGTAAAATACTTTTCATTTCAGCTAGTTGCCAAGGCAACATTTCCATTTTGATTTAGTTTAACTTGATTTATTAAGAAAACTAAAACCAATGAACACAAAATGTTTTAATATTAAAAAAGGTTAGTTGCTAGTTTAACAAGGCACTAAAATAACTAAAACAAAAAAAAGTAATTATATATGTATATTTAAAAATCAGTTAACAGTTAATGATTTTTTTTATTTCATGTAATAGAAATATTTATGTTTTTAATTTTAGTTTCAGTTTTAGTTTTAGTTAGCTACAATAACCCTGGCTTAGGCTGCTTTTGTCCACAGAAGTGTAGGTGGCTGCTAGAAACAATGTATGTGAGAAACAGGTTAAACATAACTAAATCTTAATGTTTGCAAACAAAACAAAACTAAAAACAAAACAAACAACAGTGTTTTGATTATATTATCAGTGATTATGGACTGATTTTATGAGACTTTCATTGTGATTTTTTGAGCAAGGAAAAAATAATCACAGTTCATTTTCATTGTATGGAAAACCAGTTCAAAACATCTCCTTTACCAACATGAGAGTGAGACATCTTGATTTTTTTTATTGATCAATCTCCGTTTAAACACCTTTGCCTCTGCTGTCACTCATAACCTGGGAATGATTTCTCCAGAATACTCCTCAGCGACTATGACCGGCTCTGCCGCCCTGCTGAGCGTGTGACTAATTGATTATTCATTCATTATTCATTCACCATATGAGGATCCTATTACAATTTCAGATTTGCGAGCGGACACGCGAAAACTCATCGCCTGCGTATATTAGAGCAGACCTGTGACTCGCGGCACCCTCGAGAGACGCCAAATAGAAAGTTACGGGGAAAGTTGTTGGCCTGACCTTCTTAAGGCCACACGGCGAAACTTTCCTTCCGCGGCGCACGGGGTCGTCTGTTAATTTAGCCCACTTCTCTAGAGAGAGGCAGAAGTGCGGCGGTTATGAGGGAAAACTTTGCTCCTGCTAAAAATAACCACCTTTGCCGAGCTCCTGGCTTTGTGGGTCAGCGGCTGGCTGATATTGATCGCTTTAAATGACTCGGCGCTGCTCACGCACGGCTGTCTCTCTGCGTGTAAAAGCTGGTGATGTGGGATATTGGTACATCAGCACGACAGGCCGTGATGCATAAACGCCTTCCTCTATTGATTCATCGGCCTGTCAGGGGAGTATTTGGGCTGAAGTCTTTTACTTTATCAGTGTTTGTTCGGGTGGCCACCCCTGCTGCTGCTCCAGAACATTTTTAATAATCTTCTTTTATAGACCTCAGTCCCAAGGTCAATAGCATTTCCATTATAATGCTGTGCTGGGAATCTGTGTGCGGATATTTCAACATTCACTTCTCGGTTTTTTCCCCAGTAAAAGCTGTAACCTTTGGCTCTTAAAGAGACTAGATGCACACTCTTCAAAATAAAGATGGGTTTTCACAGCCATGCCACTGAAGAATCAATTTTGGTTCCCCAATTCCCCAAACATTTTAAAGTTCTATGGATGTTCTTCAAAGGCCAGTAAAGTACCTTTATTTTTAAGAATGCAAGATGCAAGTCTGGAGTCAAAACCAAAACACCTCAACAGTATCCTGAAATAAGCAGAAGTGCAGTAGTTTATAGCAGGGTTATTAAAACTACACAAACAAATAAATAATTAAATAAATAGTTTTTTCAAAGTTAGTATAAAAAAAGATTATTAGAGCATGTTTTAAAAAAATCTATTTCAGTCTTTCTACTTCAAAATTTTCACATTTAATTAAGTGTTACTTGCAGTTTCTTTGTAATTATTAGTGATGTTTACAAGCAATTTCTGGGTGTAAATAGTTTCACCACCATTTTTTTTTCTGCGTAAAAAAACATTATACTCTAAATAAAATAAATGTTATAAATAAAAGTAAAACTTATTTTACTTTACCTATAGTTGCCAAAGCAGCATTTCACATCTTTGTTTAATAGATGAAGTACTAAAATAACTAAAATTAAACAAAGTAATTAAAAAAGAAACTAAAACCAAAAAAAAGACAAAAACATAAAATAATGTTACTAAAACTTTAGCTAAAATTACAGCGAAAAACAAAAAAGACCAAATAAAATATAATAATTAAATATAAAAATTAAATTAAATTAAAAATATTAACAATACCTATAGTAGCTTACTTTAACCATAAAAACCATAAAAATATAATTACTTGATATAAAATGAACACTGATTGAAACTGCAAATAAAATATATAAAAATAGACTTATTTTAGCTAGTTACAAAGTAAATGTTTCTCATTTTCATTTAGTTCACCTTGATGTACTAAAATAAATAAAACTGACATAAAAATTAATAACTAAATAGACAAAAAACAACTAGTAAAAATATCAAAAAACACAAGAAAATTACAATCCAAAAATAAAATCTAATTCAAAATATTAATAAAAACTACATAACATCTCAACGATGCTGAAATAACAGTGGTTTATTGATATCAAACCCACTTTGTGCAGAACCCTATAGAGATTATGATGTTAGAGTTAAAGTTGCGAGTGAACGTTTACATGCATGCATTTGCCAGACACTTTTATCCAAAGTGACATACACTGCATTCAGGCTATAGCTACACATTTGATCAGTTCATGCATTCCCTGGGAATCAAACCCATGACCTTGTTGTTGCAAGTGCCAAGCTAAAGAATCAAACAGTATGTAGCATTGTCAATTGACTACAACATAGGTTTAATTCAGCAAGTGGCATCACATGATGCTTGAAAATAAAAAACAGTAAAAACGGTCATTTTTATTATTTAGTCCAACTGCATGCAAAAATGTCTGAGATTTTGAGTTATCAAATTTTGACACTTGATATTCAACATCAGCTACATATGAATACAGTACTCCAAAGTGTGCTGTTGTTTGATGCAAATGTGAGCAAATGTAGTGGGTCATCTGGGTGCACACTGCAGGAATATAAGAATAGTGTGAGAGCCTCAGTCATAACCTACCCTGTGCTGCAGTGATTTGGTTTCTAGAGGTTTTAAACAAATTTTACTAGCTCAGTTTGCTATTATTAATGCTGTTTTTGAAGTTTGATAGGAGTGATAATAAACCCGGCAATAACAAGTGAACTGAATGCAGGAGATGGATTTTGAATGTCGCGTAATAGGATTTTTATTGCTGAAGGTATTGTGGGAATCTGCAGACGGATATGACTGATGTAATCTGTTTTTGTCTTTTTCTATAGAAATTCAATAGTTCTCATCTGCAATGATAGATGAATTTACTTTAGAATGATTTTTTGGCCTATAATGCTAATATAACTGCACTGTTTTTCTTTTGCAGACTATAAAGAACTAAAGATTTCTGTGTGATATTACAGTTGATATTCATTAGCGGTGCTTGCAATCATCACCAGCACTACTATAGAGATCTGCACCGTTGCCGTTTCGTTTCTGCTCTCAGTATGCAGTGATTAAACTCATGCATCAGAGTATTTTTGTACCACGTTTCCCCTGATGTTTTCAGCATCTCATCGAGTTGTTTCCCCCTTTTTGTGTCAAGGATGAATCGTAGCATGTGTTTTTGAAGAATTCACCTGCTTACTGATCATGTGCGCTTCATCTTTATAAACGACAGGCTTTTTACTTCTTCAAGAGGAGACATCCTTGAAAAGGAAACTATGTTCTGCTGGAAAAACCACACGGTTCAAGTTTCCCATTTCTGCGTCTGCAAATCTGCCAAGGACTTGCTGGAATGAAAGCGTGCCACGTCCACAAAGACACACGTCAGTGTATTCATCATGTCACAATGGCGTACAAAACATCCACAGATCTGAAGTGCAACCCAACCGCTGGGGTAAACATAGCAGGTCTGAACTAATTACTGCTGTTTGTTAGGTAGGGCAAGCATCACAATTACTATGCTCGCTTTATTTTAGTATACTATTATAGTTTTAGTTTTATTGATTTTTGACTTGCTAAATAAAAATGATAAATGTTGCTTTGGCACCTTGGTGGTTTACGGGTTGATCAGACGTAATGGCTAGTTTGGGAACATTTACATTTATGCATCCTTGCATGTTTTCCATGCAATAAAAGTGTATGCAACTGACAATGCATATATATTTCAGGTATTGCATTTCTCCTACCTCATCAGTTGTGCATATTAGAGATGATGTAATAAATACAATCAATAAATGTTCAATGATAACCAAAAGCTAAGAGAGCACAGAGAAATACTGTGTTGAAAAAGGATTGCATGCCCAGAAACAGACAGAAAGAGCATCACTAATCATCATCTGTGAGATCAAACTCCCAGTGAAGCACCAAACTGCCCATTCTGATTTTGTGAAATCAGAACAGCATACTACTGTACTACTCTTACTATTTCTGCCGTATCTTTATAGGCCAAAGCAGAATTAGACTGTGCTGTGCCCAAATCAAAGGCTGTCCGTTGGCATTCCCACTCATCTCGATAGCAGTTCACATTATTATTTTGCAAGTGATGAACTCAGATGTGTTTATTAAGACTATGGTGTATCTACATACTGTAGGTCGCTAAAGTAATGATGCATCTATATATATAGTATGCTCTGCCTTCTGGGGCAAATGGGACTGAAAAGCAAATATAACCCACTAACACATTTTCGATTTATGTAAATTGACAATTTCCAGCATATAAACTAGACTATTAATATTTTCTCGTTACGGTCAATTTGTTTCATGTGTTGTGAGGGGTCATGACCAGACTGATATCAGAAAACACAGCGGGAAGTTTCTCTCTTTTCCCCAGATGTCATTTCATTTTCACAGAAGCGCCACCCCAAAAATCTCATCTTCTCTCATCTTTGGTTTTAAAAGAGAAACTCTAAATCTCAAAAATAAACTAAAGTCTATTTATGGTACGAAATCAAGGATGAAATGGGCAATATAAATAAATAAATAAATGTTGTACAGTAGTTAGTATTATATATAGATATGTGCATCTTTGTGTTTTTAAATAATATTAAATAATATTTTTATATTATTATAATAAATACAACAAAATAATATTTTAAATTAAATATTGAAATTATTTAATAACAAAATAATTCTAAAATAAAATATTTAATTTTTGTATAGTTTACCAGTATCCCATTTTTGAAGAGCAGGTAGTAAGTTTTATTTAATTTTATTTTTTAAATAAGAAATAAACTCATTTACACTGGCTCTGAGTCACTCTTTTTGTTCTTGGGTTCTGATCAGGGAGGTTTGTTAAGCCAAGACTTCAGATTATCATCAGCCTGTTTCTTATTTTGGGCTCTGCATCGCTGTTTATTCTCTTATCGCATGAACTGCCTGGCCTAATTCATCACAGCAAAGCGAAGATTGCATCGTGAGAACGGATGCAGAAGAGATTGCGTCCTTGCTGAGGGTGTTGGGGTGGCATTAATTCATGATTGGACATCCTCACCCTCATATTAGCACATTAGAAGAGTGTTAACCTCATCAGAAAGCCATAGACGGAAAGGCCAGCTCTGCCCTGCGGTCGCCCACGGCCCACTAACTACCCATAAACACCGGCCGCATGTAATGAAAAGATGTGCTTGAGATTTTATGGGCCTCTCGATATGTCATGTCCTGAATCGATATGTGTTTATAGGGTTAGAGGACACCACAGGCTGATGGACCGCTCAACTTTATATTCGTGCATTTTTGGCCACGCAAAACTCGATGTAAGATGCTATAAAGGTGCATTTCCTAGTTCAGGGATCAAAATATAATTGAAACCTCACTTGTTATAATCTATGAACTAAAAAAAAAAAAATTGGGGACATGTGCTAGCAACACCAAAGTCAGAAGTTCGATTCCCAGGGAATGCATGAGCTGATGACATGTATACCTTGAATGCAATGTAAATCGCACTAGATAAAAGCATCTGCCAAATGCATACATGTAAATACATTTAGTATGTTTTTGGTTTTAATCATTATGGGTCCATATACTATTGTATGGTATACTACTATGTACTATATATAATTAATAATTACTATTATGCTTGTGGGTCAAACTGCCCCTGATTTTGAAATTAAATAAAAAAAGAAATTGCAACATTTTATCTAACAATTCCAGCTTTTTTCACAACTCTGAGTTTTTTTGCCACAGAAAATATGTCTTTTTTATGTTCGTGGTTTTGGAGTCTATGTTAATCAGGCTTTTTTTACAGTGTATTTGTGGGCTGTTTTGAACATGCTTTAAAACTGACATATCATCCTATTAGGAGTTAAATGTTTTAGGGGTTTGTGCTGCTCACTAACTCTAAATCCAGACACACACAAACTTGTTGATAAGTTGATAAATGTTTAACTTCAACTAACTTGTTCAGATTCTCTTCAGACTGTTGCTCTGTCATGACAGTAGTCAATGAGAAAACTGACTGAAGATGAAGATAATTCATGCAAATGTCTGCCATGAGAATGCAACACTTGCATTGCGTTATGAATGGCGGCGACATTTCATACTGCAACAGCACACAAACCCAAGCTTGTGTAGCTAGAAGTGTTAAGAGTTCAGGCCTCAGTATGACCAATAATAACAGCCTTAGCAAGCGCCGTTGATTGTTTAAAATGCTTTTGACAAAACATTTTATGAAGGTGTGCTGGCACTTAGCATTCAGAAGATAAAGTGGATGCGAGTTCAGAAGGGGGGCGAGAGAGAAGCAGATAAGAGGGCTTGACTGCAGCCTGCACAGCACTTACATTAATAAACAATGAGAGGCGCTTGGATTTCAGCTCAAGTACATTCAGGCCAAAGTTTTAGCAGAACACAACAATGAGAGGCCCGAGAAACAATACGACTGCAAGAGAAGAGTACAGTCAGAATGCTTCAGTGTTGTTTGGCCCACATTAAATATGAAAGTGAATGAGGACTGAATATACATACGACCTGAACCTCCTCTACAGAAAGATTGCTGCTTAAAAATTATAGGAAATAAAGAATAGAGAATGATTTAAACAATTTGCAAAAATATATAGGTATTTGTCAAGTCTCTCATATTAAGGACTTTTATATGTGATTTCACCTGGAGTCCAAAAAAACAGACAAATATTTGTAAAAAAATGTCATTTTAAATTTACAGCTGTGGTTTCCAGAAATGTACTGCAAAATACAGTGACAATGTTTCAAATTTGAAAAAAAAAAAAAAAAAAATTGGTGCCTGTGTATTTTACAACTTATGACCATAAGTGATTTAATATATTTGAGCAACCAAAATCTGCTTTTACCTTAAAAATAACTAATAACCACCGAAAAAAAAGATAAAAATAGATTTTTACTGTAAAATTACATAACATGCGATTTTAAACCATTTAACCGTTTTTTGTTTGTTTGTTTGTTTTTGTTTTTTTAATCATATATGGTATGGTAGCTTACTGTTTCTCACCATTATATGGTAATTTATAGTTTCAATGTGCAAAAAGCATACATTTGACTGTATTTTACTTTAAAATTATATACAATACAATGTTAAACCATGTACAATTTCTCACTGTATATGGTAAGGTAACTTACTGTTTTTCACTGTAAATTATATGGTAATTAATTTTTACTTGCAAAAAACACAAATTTTACAATATTTTACAGTAAAATTACATACACGATTTTTTCTTGAAAAAGAAAGAGATTTGGTGGTATGTTATTTGGTGTATAATTATGTATAATGCGTAAAAACATTTACAACTTTCACTGTATATGGTAAGGTAGCTTTATATGGAAAGCTCCAGTTCACCACAAATTATGGTAATTCATAGGTTTAACTTACAAAACTAAAAATTTTACAGATTTTTACAATAAAATTATATATATTCCAACATAAAACATTTTATTCTTTATGGTATAGTAACTTACTGTTTATCACCTTAAATTATATGGTAATTTAAAGTTGCAAAAAACAAATGTGACTATATTACTGTAAAATGATGTATAACAATGTTAAACCAATTACAGTTTATCATTATATATGGTATATAATGATGAACTGTAAATGGTTAAACATTGCATTATACGTCATACAGGCTTGATGTGGGCCAGTTTAGCACTGGCAAACAGCACTATGTTTCTTCAGAACGTGTAAAAACGTAATGAGATTTGCAATGCCTTTGTCATGACTTTGCGATACAGGATGAGAATGAGTTTCTCTTTGAAGATGATGTAGTGGTTTGGGGCTTCTGAGTGTCTTTTGTCTGTCTTTGCATGTTTCACTGCGAGGGCAAAACTTCAAGAGATCTTCTTCAAGCTGCCTAATATTTCCCGAAGGACAATGTTCTTGTGTAAACATTTGTAAAGAAGAGTATTACTATGCAAATGTGATCGACTTGCACTATGTTGGCTGCACCCTTTCTTTGTTGTGTAACTGTCAAACTCACAGTCTCAGAATCATTTAGCCTCATGTAGAAACAAAGACCTCAGAGAAACAAAGACCAAAAACACAGAGTGGCTTTGATGGAGTGAACTAAACCCAGATATACAGCATCTCATCAGAGCAAATCACAACGTCCTTGTGGTTTCTTTAATTACAAGTGTTTATGACAGTTGTGCGAGAACAAACCCAAATTTAGGCATTTGATAACTGCAGAGAAAAAGAAAATGAAATTGAGATCTCCGATTTCAGCTGGCTCCCCACACAAAGCATCCTTTGACTTTAGAAAACTTAGAATAAACTGCATGAGTACCTTTGCAATAGTTTTGTGGATGTTTAACGGCATGCATATACATTCACTAGGCAAAGACCAGAGTGAATATTCTGCTAAACATCTCCTTTTGTTTTTCACAGAAGAAAAATCCTATGGGTTTGGAACAGTATTTTACAGTAAAATTACACATAATGCTATGTTAAGCCATTTACAATTTTTACTGTATATGATAAGGTAACTTACTGTTTTTCACTGCAATTATCTGATAATACATTGCTTTTGGGGGCAGCCGTGGCCTAATGGATAGAGAGTTGGACTTGTAACCCGAAGGTCGTGGGTTCGAGTCTCAGGTCCAGCAGGGACCATGACTGAGGTGAGACCCTTGAGCAAGGCACCGAAACCCCCAAACTGCTCCCCGGGCGCCGCAGCATTGGCTGCCCACTGCTCTGGGTGTATGTTCACTACTGTGTGCATGCACTTG